>CM053033.1:36200385-36260385 GCA_028564925.1 Lithobates sylvaticus | reverse complement strand
AAAAAAAATAAATAAAAAAAAATTATTCAAAAAGTTGTCACTAAATGATATATTGCTCACACATGCCATGGTTATATGTGGAATTGCACCCCAAAATACATTTTGCTGCTTCTCCTGAGTATGGGGATACCACATGTGTGGGACTTTTTGGGAGCCTAGCCGCGTACGGGGCCCCGAAACCCAAGCACCGCCTTCAGGATTTCTAAGGGTGCAAATTTTTGATTTCACTCCTCACTACCTATCACAGTTTCGAAGGCCATAAAATGCCAAAATAGCACAAAACCCCCCCAAATGACCCCATTTTGGAAAGTAGACACCCCAAGCTATTTGTTGAGAGGCATGGTGAGTATTTTACAGCTCTCATGTGTTTTTGAAAATGAAGAAAGTAAAGAAAAAAAAAATTTTTTTTCTTTTTTCAATTTTCAAAACATTGTGACAAAAAGCGAGATCTGCAAAATACTCACCATACCTCTCATCAAATAGCTTGGGGTGTCTACTTTCCAAAATGGGGTCATTTGGGGGTGGTTTGTGCCATCTGGGCATTCCATGGCCTCCGAAACTGTGATTGGCAGTGAGGAGTGAAATAAAAAAATTACACCCTTAGAAAGCCTGAAAGCGGTGCTTGGATTTTGGGGTCCCGTACGCGGCTAGGCTCCCAAAAAGTCCCACACATGTGGTATCCCCGTACTCAGGAGAAGCAACAGAATGTATTTTGGGGTGTATCTCCACATATGCCCATGGCATGTTTGAGCAATATATCATTTAGTGACAAGTTTTTGTAAAAAAAAATATTATTTTTTTTTTTTTCATTATTCAATCTCTTGGGACCAAAAAAAAAAATATTTAATGGGCTCAACATTGCTCTCAGCAAATAGCTTGGGGTGTCTACTTTCCAAAATGGGGTCATTTGGGGGGGGTTTGAACTGTCCTGGCATTTTATGCACAACATTTAGAAGCCTATGTCACACGTCACCCACTCTTCTAACCACTTGAAGATAAAGCCCTTTCTGACACTTTTTGTTTACATGAAAACATATTTTTTTTTTGCAAGAAAATTACGTTGAACCCCCAAACACTATATATATTGTTAAAGCAAAGGCCCTACAGATTAAAATGGTGGGTGTTGCATTTTTTTTTTCCACACAGTATTTGCGCAGCGATTTTTCAAACGCATTTTTTGTGGAAAAAATACACTTTTTTTTATTTTAATGCACTTAAACACACTATATTGCTCAAATTTTTGATGAAATAAAAAATATGATCTTAGGCCGAGTACATGGATACCAAACACGACATGCTTTAAAATTGCGCACAAACACGCAGTGGCGACAAACTACATACATTTTTAAAAGCCTTTAAAAGCCTTTACAGGTTACCACATTAGATTCACGGAGGAGGTCTACTGCTAAAATTACTGCCCTCGATCTGACCTTCGCGGTGATACCTCACATGCATGGTGCAATTGCTGTTTACATATGACGCCAGACCAACGCTTGTGTTCGCCTTTGCGCAAAAGAAGGGGGGCAGGGGTGCTTTTTTTTTTTTTTTTTTTTTTTTAGTTTTTCTTTTTATTTAGCTTTTTTATTTTATTTTTAAACTGTTCCTTCCATTTTTTTTTCTTAGTTGTCATTTTTATTGTTATCGCAGGGAATGTAAATATCCCCTATGATAGCAATAGGCAGTGACAGGTACTCTTTTTTTGAAAAAAATGGGGTCTATTAGACCCTAGATCTTTCCTGTGCCCTCAAAGCATCTGACCACACCAAGATCGGTGTGATAAAATGCTTTCCCAATTTCCCAATGGCGCGGTGGGTATGCCCACCATTAGAATACCTCCCTTCATCCACCCACTTCTAATGATGGGCATACATGCACCATTTATATATGCCGAAGCATGGGGGCATCCTCCCGCAAAAAAAGTTATGCCACGTACACATGGTCGGACTTTTTTCGACCGTATGTACGTGGCATTAGGAGCAAAATCGCTCCTCCGCCCTCTGCTGCCCCCATGCTTCGGCATATATGCTCTTTTTTTTAACTGTGGTGGTGAAATCACCTCCTACAGCATTGGAGTCGCGGCTTTATGTATCGTGGGAGCAAACGCTGTTGCTGTCAAGATAAATAAATCCACGCTGCAACTGAATGGCGTACCTGCTAAGCAAATAATGGTTAACATTAAAACAAAGTAACATTACAGTATAACAGTAAGACCTTACCATACCATACCTGCAAAGCAAATACCAAAAAAAAAACATAGTAAAAAATAAAACATTTTGTTAACGCAACCGGTGCCTAAAATATATATATGCCGAAGCATGGGGGCATCCTCCCGCAAAAAAGTTATGCCACGTACACATGGTCGGACTTTTTTCGACCGTATGTACGTGGCATTAGGAGCAAAATCGCTCCTCCGCCCTCTGCTGCCCCCATGCTTCGGCATATATGCTCTTTTTTTTAACTGTGGTGGTGAAATCACCTCCTACAGTGTTGGAGTCGCGGCTTTATGTATCGTGGGAGCAAACGCTGTTGCTGTCAAGATAAATAAATCCGCGCTGCAACTGAATGGCGCACCTGAAAACAAAAAAATGGTTAACAATAAAACATACCTGAAAAGCAAGCATGATAAAACATAATAAAACATTGCAGAATAGAATAGAGTAAAAAAAGAGCAACAATAGAGAGAGAACAATAAAACGACAACTATTTTTGTTTTTTTATTTTATATTTTTTTTGGGGTTTTTTTTTTTTTTTGTACTTTTTTTTTTTATTTTTATTTTTTACACTTTTTTTTTAAACTATAACTATAATTTTAACTGTAACGGTCGGGTCTCAAAATGCGATGGCATTCTTGAGACCCTGTAACTATAATTTTAACTGCAACGGTCGGGTCTCAAAATGCGATGGCATTCTTGAGACCCTGTGAAAGTGTATCCTAGCCTGTGAAATGCTGTACCCTACGCTAATACCTCACTAGTTCGTGGTAGCGTTCAAAGCATTCACCAACGCAGAGACCAGGATTGTCAGGACAGCGTGGACAATAATAACGGGTGTCACGCCTAAATCCGCGCTTGCTACAGACACGACATCTTCTTTGGGGGGCTCGTTGGGTAGGGGTACTCTGGAGAACATGAGGATAATGCCTCTCATGCAGCCGGCTTACTGCATTTGGTAGGGGATGGTGAGGTGTGGAATCGCCTGGATACAGGAGTTCCATGACAACCGCTCCCTGGAATTCAAGGAAGGGTAACGTCCCGCCTGAAGCTCCGTATAGCACATGAGCATTCAGCAAAGCCAATTGGAATAAATAAATAGACACTTTTTTGTACCAGCGTCTAGCCTTACGGACAACTAGGTACGGCGCCAACAACTGGTCGTTGAGGTCCACCCCCCCCATATTAAGGTTGTATTCGTGGATACAGAGGGGTTTCGTCACAACACCAGCCGCCGTACGAATTTGGACTGTCGTGTCTGCATGAAGGGAGGTAAGAACGAAAACATTCCTATTATCCCTCCACTTCACAGCGAGCAAGTTATTACACTTCAAGCAGGCTCTCTCCCCCAGCCTAAGACGGGAATCTACAAGCCGCTGGGGAAAGCCCCGGCGATTAGATCGCACGGTGCCACATGCTCCAATCTGATGATCAAACAAGTGACTAAACAGTGGCACGCTCGTGTAATAATTGTCCACGTACAAGTGGTACCCCTTTCCGAATAAGGGTGACACCAAGTTCCACACTATCTTGCCAGCGCTCCCTATGTAATCTGGACAGTTCTCCGGCTCTACGTGACTATCTTTTCCCTCATAAACCGAAAAGCTCCACGTATAGCCTGTTGCCCTGTCACAGAGCTTGTAGAGCTTGACCCCGTATCTGGCACGCTTGCTGGGAAGGAACTGTTTGAAAGACAAGCGGCCAGAAAACTTAATCAGGGACTCGTCAACGCAGACAACTTGATTGGGCGTAAACAAGGCTGCAAAACATTGGTTGAAGTGGTTTATGAGGGGCCGAATTTTGTAGAGCCGATCAAATTCAGGGTCTCCACGAGGACGACAAAGTTCATTGTCACTGAAGTGCATGAACCGCAAGATCTGTTCGTATCGTGCCCTGGACATGGAGGCAGAGAACACGGGCATATGGTGGTGCGGTGAGGTGGACCAATAAGACCTCAGAGTCGGGAATTTGTGTATGCCCATGTTGAGGGAAAGGCCCAGAAAGGTCTTAAATTCGGAAACCGTAATTGGTTTCCAATCTCTGGCAAGGGAAGGCACTTGGGGATTAGCGGCGATGTGTTGACCAGCGTATATATTACTTTGGTCCACAATAGATCTATAGAGATCTTCCGTGAAAAACAGCGAATAAAAATCGGATGGCTTAAAATCAGCTGTTTCCACCTGAATACCGGGTTGGCCAGTGAATGGGGGAAGTACGGGTTCTGCAGAAGTGGTGGGCACCCAATCAGGATTGGCGAATTCTGCAGGAAGGACACTATGTGATCGACGGGCCTGCCTTTGTCTTCTTCTTGGTGGCAGCGGGACACTACTTGTGCTTGCCACCTCGCCAGCTTGAACTGCACTTATGGGACTCGCCACGTCACCAAGTGTTACTGCAGTGCTGGTTTGACTACGTCCAGGGTGTACTAGGCCGCTGGTGCTTGCCAGTTCACCAGAAGGAATAGCGGCGCTAGTACTTCTCTGCTCCATACGAGAGACCTGCGGTTCCTGCACCTCAACAACATCAGAAGATCGGGATCGGGTACGCCTGACCTTAGCAGGGACCACACCTTCGTCGCCAGAGCTATCTGTCATGGAGCCGCTGTCGTCTACTGGATCGTATTCTGAGCCTGATTCTGACAGATGAGTGACCTCCTCTTCACTATCTGACATACTCAGAAACAAGTAGGCCTGTTCACTAGTGTACTTGCGATTTGCCATTTTGGGCTCTAAATTTAGTAGTACACTAGTGAGATTCACAGGAAAAAAAGCTCCTAGGCTGCTGGCGAATGAATCAAAACGCTACCAAAAAAACTGTTAGCGATCGCAGGGATCAGGCCTGACTCTGCGAACGCTGCAGTTATGTGTGCTTAGTGTTTTGGAAGTGACAGTGATCGATCGATACTGCACTTGGGTGGGCTGGGCTGGGCTGGGCGGAGGGGGAAAACGCAGGTGCTAGCAGGTATCTGGGCTGATCCCGCTAACAATGCGTTTTTTGGAACCCTAAACTGCTGGGACGCTAGTATAGATCTGATCAGATCAGATAGTGATCTGTTCAGATACTACACCACTAAGGGAGGTGTATGCTTTGCGCGTGGGTGTTTGCGGTACTGGCACTAACCTGGGGCGACGCAGACCTTATTTGACCCTAACACCTAATTGATATCACCCGCCGGGCGATCAGGGGGTTAAACCGATAGTTGGGTAATAAATGGCGGGTGCCCTGACAGTATAAAAAAACAAGCTAACTAACCAGCGTCACCCGTAACAGTTATACAGTGATCACTGGTGAAAGGGTTAACTAGGGGCAATCAGGGGGTTAAAACCTTTATTAGGTAATATATGGGGGTACCTGACACTATATAAAAACCTGACGGGGAACCTAAATAACTAAATAACTAACTGGCTAACCAGCGTCACCAGTGACACTTATACTGTGATCACTGGTGAAAGAGTTAACTCTAGGGGCAATCAAGGGGTTAAAACCTTTATTTAGGTTGTAATATGGGGGTACCTGACCTATAAACCTATTTATAATCCTATATAAACCTGGCGGTTACCTAAAAAAAAAAACTGGCTACCTAGCGGCACCAGTGACACTAATAGAGCGATCAAAAAAAACGATCGCTTAGTGACACTGGCAAAAGGGGGTGAAAGGGTTACCTAGGGGGCAATCAAGGGGTTAACCCTTGAGTGGGGGGGGGGGCCCCAGGGGCCTACCTTGGACCTAAAGGGGCCTAAAACTAACTGCCCTGACAGTTATTGCAGTCACACTGACACTAAATGCAGTGATCAGTAAAATAAATGATCACTGCAATCAGTGACACTGTGACAGGGGGGGCAGGGGGTGATCTGGGGGGTGATCAGGGGGTGACAGGGGGGTGAAATGTGTACCTATGTGTGCCTGGTGTCAGTGTAGTGTTTGTGCACTTACTTGATGTCTTCTCCGCTCGGCGTCCCGGTCAGAAAGACCGACACGAGGAGCGTGACATCACTTCCCCTTGCCTGTGTTTACAATTACACAGAAAGGGGAAGGAAGCGGACGAATCCCATTGGCCAGAGCGATCGGGAGGGGGTGGCCAGAAACGACTGGCCGTTACCTCGTCCCGCATCGCTTCTGAAGCCATCCCGACCGTCCCCGCCGGCGGAGGGGGGTCCGATCGGACCCCCCAACCGCCGGAAGAATGTCACATACAGGTACGTGATTCTGCCTGTACGTGCCATTCTGCCGACATATATATACAGGGGGCGGTCGGGAAGTGGTTAATAAGATATCCAAAAAAAAGGCAGCATTCACCACACCACAGTAAAAACCATTGAATACAGTTTTCAATAGTGTAAAAAACAAAGAAAAAAAAAATCTTAGAAAAATTCTGGGGGGACCATATGCAGTTTCATTTTTAATTTAATCAGTGTAAATTTCAGGCAAATTGATGCTAAATTAATAATCCATTTACATCAGTTTACATCCAGATCCGTCAACATACCTTTTTTGAAAAATGGATCAAAGCTCTATTTTTCTTCCGTTAAAAAAATGGATCGGATGAACCATTGATGTAAACTGACAAACGGTATGTTTTTCATGCATTTTTGCATTGGTAGTGGATGTAAAAAAAAAAAAAAAAAAAAAAAAAAAAAAAAAAAAAAAAAAACGTATGAAAACCGGGATGAGCAGCTGATGGAAAACAGATGAAAAACTGATACTTAATCCTTTTTTTGACGTGACTGAACTGATGAAATGAACAGTCTGCATGTATGAAAAAAAAATGTAATGCTTAAAATGTTCCATTAAAATAAAAAAATAAAGAAAAACGTATTTTTGAAATGATTTTTAAGAAAATATTTTTCCTGACAGACTCCATGGCAGCCTACATGTGTGTTAACCCTGCCTCCTCTCCAATGCTATAGGACCCCATACCCATAAATTTGAACTCACCGCTAGGGACTGCGTTCCTTTTTTGTCCTCCTCATACCATCTTGTGGTGCAATCTCAGGGCCCAGCCATGGGCAGGCGAGTAGCTGTTCAGACACATGTGGTGGAGGGGAGGTTGCCTTGGCATGCTTAGGATGGACATCTGGCAAGCGATTCGGCTGGCAAGGTCTGGTGTTTTCTATGTTTTTCCACTTCCATGGCAGCTATTTGTGTTTTTATGTTATTATTTCCCCCCCATACCCGCTAGCCTTTCTAAAAAGTTTCTTATGGTGTCTGGAGCGCTTCTGCATTCCAGGACGCTGAAGCACTTCCGGGTTGCAGCCGCCGATATCTTTTGCGCATGCGCAAGACCTCCATGACATTGAGGCTTGGCTCATGCTTGCACAGAGCTCCCCGGCGATCGCACAGGCACCGTTCAGAGGCTCTCCACAATGCAGGCGCGAAATGGGGAATGCAGTGACATCATTCAGGTGGGGGATTTAAATGGCTGTCACTGGGGGGCAGTGAACGGCACCATCCCCAAGCCTGGAGTTGCATGGGACAAGGTAAGCCCTTGTGGGGAGTTACAGCTCTTAAAAGGGAAGTTATCAAAAAAAATTAAAATTTTAATAAAAAATAAAATAAAATAAATACAAACAAAGTCTTTTCTTTGGCTTCTCCTGCTTGCTCCCCTAGTTCTCCTAGGAGTTCTGCATTTCACCTGATCCTGTGCGATTCCCATTGAGCTTTTGACATTTTTCATCCAGGAGTCATGGATAGGTCACCATCTTTGTGCGGCCAGCCCTCACGCACAAGGTATGTGCAAATAAAGGGGGGAGGGGCTGACATACTTAAGATACAAGTAACGTCAGTTCTTGGGGAAAGACCGTTCTAACTTTCCGCTTTTTTCAGAATTGAAGGATATCATTGACGAGGAGTGGAGCAAAATAGACAAGAAAGCATCTATGTCACGCAAAACCTCCAGACTATATCCCTTCAAGGCAGAGGAAGTGAAACATCTGGAAAATGCTCCCGTTGTGGACACAGCGCTGATGTGTCTGGCGAAACACGTCACTCTTCCCTTGGGGGGCAGTATGCGTATGTGGTATGCGGATGCGGTATCCGGATGCGGTATCCTTCAAGGACAATCTTGAGAGAAGAATAGACCAGGACCTCAAGAGAATCTACGGGCTAGCTGGTATGGCTTGCAAACCCACCCTGCCCCTAGCGGCTATGTCCAAGGCTATAGAAACGTGGACAGAGAACGTTGACTCTGTACTCAGAGGAGTCTCAGAAGAGTTAGCCAGAGGCTCGGCAGTCCAGGAGCTGAAGCTGGGAGCAGACTTTCTGGGGGAGGCTTCTATCGATCTCATCCACCTGCTGGCCCGGACTATGCTGTCTTCGGTCACGGCTAAGCTCGCCTCCGGCATCCAAACAAGCCTAGTGTAGGATCCCCTTTAAGGGCTCCTCGCTATTTGGTAACAGGATAGGCATCTGTTCAGTCAGAAGAGACCTCAGCTTAGAAGATGAAGTACCGAGCGTTCAAGAGAAGCGCGATCTTACAGGCCCGGCCGGGACTTCAGAAGGAATTGGAACAGAGGTCAGGCACCCTTCCGAAAATGTCCGCTAAAAGCCAGGCGTCCAGTGGACGTGAGCCGGCTCGTTTGCTTTTCTTCCAGTACGTCTGGGTGGCCTCAATCTCAGATTACTGGACCATCAAGACGGTATCATCAGGCCACACATGGTCCTTCACCAGTGTCCCCCCCCCAGATTTATTTCCACCCTGCTTCCAGGGTCAGAAGAAAGAAGCAGGTGTTACTATCCTATGTGGCTTTGCTGAAAACACAGGAAGCAGCGGTGCCTGTCCCAAAGAATGAAGAGTTCAAGGGGGTGCACTCCCCTCTACTCCTAGTCCAGAAGAAAAAGGGTTCATGGCGCCCGGTGATAGATCTAACCTACCTAAACAAATTCAAAGTACGAAAAGCTCAAAATGAGCAAAAAGCAGCCAGGTGATTGGCTAATTTCAATCAACTTAAAAGATGCTTACTTCCATGTGCCTGTGGCAGAGGAATTCTGCAAATACCTTTGGTTCCAAGTCGGGCAAGAACATCTGCAGTTTACCTGCTTCCCTTTCGGGCTGACAACCACTGCCCGAGTCTTTTCTAAAGTCCTACTGGCTGTGGTGGCCCTCATCAGAACAAGAGGGATTCGCTTGTACCATTACCTCGTTGCAGCCAGGCCTTCGGAATAGATGCCCTGACAGATCAGTGAAATCTCTACAGAGCATACGCCTTTCCCCCACTCCGGATCATCCTCAAGTTCTTACGGAGACTCCAAGCGGAAGCGGTAGAGGTGGTGGTAGTTGCGCCTTACTGGCCGAACAGGCCATGGTTTCCCCTCCTGACCCAGCTCAGCTTCTGGAATCCGGTGCCTCTCCCGCTCAGGCCAGACCTTCTTTCTCAGGGGGCAGTCCTGCACCCTTGTCTGGCATTACTGAGACTGATGGTCTGGTTCTTGACAGGGAGAGGCTGGAATCTCTCGGGTGTGCTTCAAGAGTGATCTCCACCCTCATGAGCTCAATAAAGGCGAGCATGAATAAAGTATATAAGAGAGTATGGGCCAAGTTTGTTGCATTCTCATCCTCTACTAGCAGATCATTTAGAGATCCAGAGATACAGGATATCTTCAGCTTCCTTCAATCCGGCCTAGATCTGTCTCTATCCATCAGCTTTCTTAGAGCCCAAGTCTCAGCCATATCGGCCTTCTGAACATCATGAACAGTTCACCCATTAATCCGGCAGTTCTTGCGTGGAGCATCAAGACTCAGGCCCCAAATAAAACCAAGATTCCCCAAATGGGATCTTCCCTATGTTCCCGACTCATTGTCTGGACTCAGTGTCATGGGGTCTACCACGAGTATCTCCCTTATTAATCCTGCTAGGTGTAAAGTAGATGTTATGATATAGGTGGGGTGTGCCACCCTAAACTTATCCACCCTGTAAATAACAATATTATTGAACTGCTCCAATCTGTGAATCCCAGTGCTAGTGAGCGTGAGCAACTTAATAAATAGAAAATAAATAAATAAAAAATATAGAAACACAAATATAAATGATGTGTAGTGTGTATTATAAATGTGGCTGATTAGATACGTGGCCAGACCACAGGGGAAGGGAGGTAGCAGCTGGCCAGCTAGCATGTATCCTCTACCCAACTAGTAGTGTATCCATAATATTAACCATTAATACATGTAGATTTAGAATTGTACCAAAACCACCAATGGTGAGTACCTTTGGTAATGTAAGAGCCAAGTGAGCAGTGTGCTATAAATATGCAGGGGACAGTCCCAATACAAAAGAGCACAAATTAAAAGTGAATAATAATAATAATAATAGAAAATATAATAATAAAAAACCTGTGTATAAACCATACACTTAGTGTGTAAAAGTTGAACAGTCCAAAAATACGGCTGTGAAAAATACAAAAATCATATGTATTAAAGAAAGGGAGTCCAATCCTATGCAGGGGCCCACAACAAGATCAATAGGCAATGTGTTGATGAGTGGGTAAGGATATATGGGTAACAGTTGTGAAGATAATTCCACCGGTGACTTGTAGTGCTTCAGGCAGTAGTAGGTGACTGTTGTGCTGCCCCCCCAAGGTTCCCTCACTCACCAGACGTAGGTACCCCTGCAGGGGTGAACAGCATGGGAATATGGATGTCGGATGGTCCTCCTGGTGGTAATCTGGATCAGGTCCTAGTATTCCCATGCTGTTCACCCCTGCAGGGGTACCTACGTCTGGTGAGTGAGGGAACCTTGGGGGGGCAGCACAACAGTCACCTACTACTGCCTGAAGCACTACAAGTCACCGGTGGAATTATCTTCACAACTGTTACCCATATATCCTCACCCACTCATCAACACATTGCCTATTGATCTTGTTGTGGGCCCCTGCATAGGACTCCCTTCCTTTAATACATATGATTTTTGTATTTTTCACAGCCATATTTTTGGACTGTTCAACTTTTACACACTGAGTGTATGGTTTATACACAGGTTTTTTATTATTATATTTTCTATTATTATTATTATTCACTTTTAATTTTTGCTCTTTTGTATTGGGACTGTCACCTGCATATTTATAGCACACTGCTCACTTGGCTCTTACATTACCAAAGGTACTCACCATTGGTGGTTTTGGTACAATTCTAAATCTACATGTATTAATGGTTAATATTATGGATACACTACTAGTTGGTTAGAGGATACATGCTAGCTGGCCAACTGCTACCTCCCTTCCCCTGTGGTCTAGCCACGTATCTAATCAGCCACATTTATAATACACACTACACATCATTTATATTTGTGTTTCTATATTTTTTATTTATTTATTTTCTATTTATTAAGTTGCTCACGCTCACTAGCACTGGGATTCACAGATTGGAGCAGTTCAATAATATTGTTATTTACAGGGTGGATAAGTTTAGGGTGGCACACCCCACCTATATCATAACATCTACTTTACACCTAGCAGGATTAATAAGGGAGATACTCTTTATAGGTACGCACTTTTTCACCTATACCTTTTAGGTTCACCATACTTATTACCTACAGGGAGCGCCATTTGTCCCTCATATTTTGCACTTTACATATAAATTGCCCTCTAGGGGGTTAATTTTTTTACGGACAGGCCGCACACCTTATTCCCGGTCCTAAGCGCGGAGATCTTCCATAACAGATGGGGTCTACCACGTTTACTATCAAAGTCCTTTCTGCAAAAGTCACCTTCTTGGTCGCTATCACTTCGGCCAAAAGGGTATCTGTGATTGGTTCTTGGGTCATGAAGAACCATTTCTGACCTTTTTTCTGGACCGGGAGGTCCTTATCTCTATGCTTGGCTCAAATCCGAAGGCCACTTCAGTGTTCCATGAGAACCAAGAAATTGTCCTGCCTATTTTCAGGTCTCCAGGGTCCACCGAGGTTCATCCTCTGGATATAGGTAAAATGCTGAAGTAATACCTGCAAGCTACTTCCTCTTTTAGACGCTCCGATCACCTGTTTATTCTGTATTCCGGCAGTAACAGAGGGAAGAGAGCTTCAACCAGAAAGATTGTGGCCTGGATCATCCAGTCCATTCAACAGGCTTACAGAAGCTAAGGGCTTGGCTCCTCCAGAGGCAGTGATGGCACATTGCAACAGAGATATGGCGGCTTTGTGGGCGGCAGCCCGGCACGTGGCTCCAGATGTCATCTGCAAAGTGGCGTCTTAGGCCTCCATTAATACCTTTATGTCACATTACTGCATAGAGCCTGCTTCTCTATCTTCTGTGAACTTTGGTTTAAGAATCCTGTCAGTTGATGGGGCAAATTAAAAATTATTTTGTTCAGCATACCCACCCCGTGTGGTCTGGCTAGTTATTTCCCACACGTAGCCTGCCATGGAGTCTATCAGGAAAACTGAGAATTTATTATCAAATCCTTACTGTAATTTTCCTTTCCTGATGGACTCCATGGCAGACGGAGTTCCCACCCATTTGGTCAAAGAGTTGGCTCGTTACGGAAGGCAATCCCTAGTGGTGAGTTCAAATTTATGGGTATGAGGTCCTATAGTATTGGAGAGGAGGCGGAGTTAACCCACACGTAGGCTGCCATGGAGTCTATCAGGAAAAGAAAATGACAGTAAGTATTTGATAATACATTTTCTGTTATTTTTGCATTGATCCCTGTTTCCCAGGGCAGTGCTCCCTACCCACCATGCTATTTTTTGACACCCACTTCACTATTTGCCCAGAAACATTGCCATTTTCATTTGACACCTAGTAATATTAGTGGGGTTTGGCATCTTAGCGTCTTTGAAGTTTGCCAAAACCCTGCTGAACTGAACCCAGGGCAGTTTGGCTCATCACTGGAGGTGAGTGTACTAATAGGAGGAGGGTATGAGTGAGGTTGATTTATGTAAGCTGTCATACCTTAGAACCTAAGAATGAGGGACACCTAGGGATGGAGAAGACATGCAGAGCACACCGTAGCAAAAATTGGCATGGCTAAAGAGCACTGAATATGAACTGAAGTGGGTTAAAGGAGCATTTTAAAATATAATTTTTGTACCAACAAAATACTCAATAATTACTATGCTATGAGTGCGAGATTCACTTACATGAACCTACACTTAATAAATAAAAAAAAAAAAATCTATACACTCAGATACAATTAGGGGCTGAGGAATACTTTGTTACCAGTATTAATAAAGTATACTTAGTCTCCCTTTATATCAGAGTCCCTCATCACATCAGGCGTCCCGCCATTCACATCAGAGTCCCCCTTTACATTGGTATACCCTCCTCCCCGCATCAGGTAGAAGTAGGAGTCTCCCTTCATATCAGGAGTTTTACTTTCATACCATCAGGAGTCCCCTTTTTCACATCTTGAGCCCCCCCTCAACTTCAAGAGTCCCCTTCTTCAAATCAGAGATACCCTCACCCCCTTTCTTCACATTAGGAGCCCCACTTTATATCAGAGGTTGCCATTTACACCTGAAGGGTCTGGTATGGATTTTGGGGGTCTCCTACGCCCTTTTTTTTTAATTTGGCACAGGGTTCCGATTAATTTCCATACCACAGCTGAAGGGCTTGGTATGGATTTTGGGGGGACCCCCCATGCAATTTTTTTATAATTTTTGGTTTGGGTTTCCCCTTAATATTCATACCAGACCCAAAAAGCCTGGTAATGCTCTGGGGGGGGGGGGGGGGGGGGGAACCCATGACATTTTTTCAATGAGTTTTATCTATATTGCCAATACACGACAATTCGTTACAGCCGCAATCATTTTTAAATGACTTTTTTCCTTTGGAAATGTAATTTTGCTGTAGTACTGTTCTACAAGCTGGAGAACTGTGCCACTTTACAGGCATACTATAGACCCCTGCATGGTATTTAAAGGAATATTTCATTGTTATTGTTTCACTTTAAGCATTTTTAAAAATCACTACTCCCCTGGGCAGGACCCAGGTTCCCAAACACTTTTTATGACAATAACTTGCATATAAGCCTTTAAAGTCTATGGGACACGAACATGAAAAATTCAAAAATGCTAATTTTAAAGCGTTTGCGCGTTCGTCCGAATTTTTGGCCTGTTCGCATGTTCTGGTACAAACCAAACTGGGGGGTGTTCGGCTCATCCTTACAATTGAGCCACTCCCTGTTGAACTGGGTGTATTTCAATACTTCTATGTAAAAGTGCATGTACATTTGTACTGCCTGAAAGAGGAGAAAATATATGTTATTAGGCAACAGTGGCGGCTGGTGCTCATAATTTTTGGGGGGGTGCAAACAAACAGCCTCACTGTGCCATCAAACGCCTCCACTTTGCCCATTAAATACTGCCACTGTGCCCATCAAACGCTGCCACTGTGCCCAAACGCTGCCACTCACTGTGCCCCAAGTGCTGCCACTGGGCCCCAAGTGCTGCCATTGTGCCCCAAGTGCTGCCACTGTGCTCCAAACGCTGCCACTGTGCTCCTTAAGTGCTGCCACTGTGCCCCTTAAGTGCTGCCACTGTGGCCCTTAAGAGCTGCCACTGTGGCCCTTAAGAGCTGCCACTGTGCCCCTTAAGTGCTCCCACTGTGCCCCCAGTGCTGCCACTGTGCCTCTCAAGTGCTGCCACTGTGCCCCTCAAGTGCTGCCACTGTGCCCTTCAAGTGCTGCCACTGTGCCCCTCAAGTTCTGCCACTGTGCCCATCAAGTGCTGCCACTGTGCCCCTCAAGTGCTGCCACTGTGCCCCCTGCCTGCACTCTGCACTTACCTTGTCTCGGTGTGCAGCTGGTGATGGCGTCAGGCGGCGAGCGGTGTCTCCTCAACGTCCGATGTCTTCTCCCGCGCTCCTCCTGTCTTCTGCTATGATTGGACACCTATCGTCCAATCACAGCGCCTGTGACTTCAGCCAATCAGGTGACAGGTAACAGACCTGGCAACCTGATTGGCTGAGAGGCGGGTCTGTGTTAGGGAAGCGATGTATTCGCTTCTCTAACACAATACTGTGTTAACAGCGAATGCACAGCAGTGCGCCCGCTGTTTACACTTATGGAAGCCTATTAGAGCCCACCGCTCTAATCAGGTCCCCTATTAGAGCTTACAGCTCTAATAGGGCGCTTCCAAAAACACCCCCCCGCTGTAATTCAGATGCCCGGTGCCCGACAAGGGGCCGGACACCTGAATAGGGGGCGGCAGCGGTGACAATAGATAGATTCATGCAATGCATGAATCTATCTATTGGTGATAGAGCGGTGCAGGAGAGAGGGGGCGGCGCTCCTGCGCCCTCTATGCATGCAGCGCCACTGTTATGCAATCATGATACTTAGCACCATCCAGGGACTAAATGCAAGATTTTTAGTTTTAAATTAATAAAAAACATTCCTCCAGCACAGGAAATCGCCTAATACCATGTGTTTGTTTTTTTCCGCTTCAGTGCAGTACATGCAAGTGTACATGCAATTTCACTGGGCAAACTGCTATGAGGTTTTTTTTGTAAGAAATACATACACCCGTTTCTGTTTCCTAATAAAGCAACCTTTATGTACATTTTTTGCCCATAATTCTTAAGAATCCTTCTTCTCTTATATTGAAGCATTTGTGGTCAAATGAGCATACTAAATGAGTGATCTGGAAATGAAGCAATAAACTTGTATGACTTTCTTGCCTCAAAAAATACTTATTCTTAACCTTGACAATGTCTCACTCATGTTTATGACATAACGAGCACCATTTTAAGCACAATTTCACCAAATGTCTAACGGTACTCCTGATTACTTGAATATGGATAAAGAGCTCAGTGTGACAACATAAGCTTGTACAGGTTCCCTGCATGGTACCCAAACAATAAATCAGTAGACCATGGATAATATTTTCTTTCAAAGGACAAGTGTTGTCAATCTTTCTTCAAGTGGCATTCTTATCTCAAGGGGAGGTCTTTTTATCTACTGGCTATTTTCCAAATATACTGCACTTTGGGTACAGCAATAGAAGGCTGTGTATGTCATTCACAAAATAATAATATGAAACTTTTGTCCCGTAGTTATATAGCAATTTTCAGAAATATCTAGGACCTGAATTATTGTGTATAAAGTGAAGTGAAATGATGTCAACTTGTGTTTACTTCAGTTATCCAGTCATGTGCAAAGGAGTTCTGATTTCTTTTTTAATTCAGTCAAATGTTAAATGTTATCAGAAAACAAAGATTTATGCCACTTACCCTTACCTCATTTTACAGTTAAATAAATGAAGTCCATATGAGTATGGTTAAGGGAAAATATAAAAAGACAGAAGCCTTCAAAATTTAACTGGTAATGCACAGGAATTGAGAATTGGGCTGATATACTAAAGGAGTTAAAGAGGTGTTCCCCTAAAAAAAAAAAAAAAAATTCAAAGTCAGCAGCTACAAAATACTGCAGCTGCTGACTTTTAATAATCAGACACTTACCTGTTACAGGGTCCAGCGATGCGGGGGGTCGAAGCTCCGCTCGCCCTCCCCAATCCGCTCGGCGGCGCCAGCATTGTAACTGTGGGCACCCGACTGTGGCTTCACAGCCGGGCACCCACTGCGCAAGCGGCGCCGCGCGCCGTGATTGGCCGCACAGTCATCTGGGACCTGTCACGTGTCCCAGATGACTGACAGGAGGGAGGGAGCACTTCCTGTGCCGAGGGGAAGTGATGTCACCAGCCCAGGCACCGAAGGAGGCAGACTACGAGGGACCCCCCTAGCAACAGGCATTTAGAGGTGGGTAAAAAAAAAAAAATCCAATTTATTTATTTTTTTTTTAGGAATTTTAAGCATTTTTTTTTTTTTTTTTTTTTTAGGGAGAAACACCACTTTAAGCCTCTTGTGTGAATATGCATTTCTTTTTTTTTTTCAAAATGTTTTTATTGGGTTAGAGAAAAGCATAAAGACATACTTACAGATTATTATCAGTCATTTTTACAGTAACTGCACAATATCAATACAAACGAAAATTTGAAATTAGCATACCTGTCAGTAAGGCAGAGAAAGACAAAAAAAAAAAAAAAAAAAAAGACAACGCTAAAAACAACTAACGCTGTGGGGTAGCTGGGCAGACAAATAGTACATGAGATTCCTGTCTAAAGAGATTCGTGCGGCAAAGAAAAACAGACAGAATCTAGTCTAATTATATAGTTTACTAGCAAATATATTAGAAAACTGGATGGATCGAAAATGCTAACCCCTGATAACATGGTAAAAAAATAAAGAATAAGAAATAAAAATATCGGGGGGGGGGGGATGAGGTGTGCAACTAGGGAGGCACAAAGGGGGAGGGGGAGAATATTTGCAGGTTTCGGAAGATGCATCGTCCTAAGGGGGGGGGCTCCAAAAGGTGACCCCCAAGTTTGGTGATGATGAAAGAGTTGACCTCAAGGAACGTCCTTGGGAATTACGAGTCCTCAGGGATCGTTTCGTTATATGAGAAGGAAAGTCTTTGGAGATCCTGTTGGTCATCTGGGGAGAGGACAGCGGAGATAAACAATTGCCATCTAGTGATGAAACGAGTTCTGGATTTAGGGTCCTTGAAATCCGTGAGGAGGCGATCTCTGTAGAGAAGATTAAGACAGTCCTTTTTGAGTTGGGTAATGGGCGGACCTTGAGGTGATATCCAATGTCTGAGAATGAGTCTCCTTGCAATGAGTAGACATAACAGGATCCAATCTTTTGAGGGAGAAAGGGGAGGATCCCCTTTTGGAGGAGTTGCTTTGGCTGAAGAGGATGACCATGGTAGCAGAATGGGGTCCCAGTAACCAAAAATTAGGAGAAGGGGGTCTTTGGGGAGAGATAGAAGCGTTACTTTGAATATGAAAAGAATCACTTGATCCCAAAAAGAGGAGATGAGGGAGCAGGACCAAAGGCGATGACAAAGTGATGGTTTGGTAGCAGAGCATAGCGGGCACTTGACTCCCTCCGTATTGGATTTGGGAGAGAGGAAGGGAATATAAGCTCGGTGAGTAATTTTTAGCTGAGTTTCCCTCCACGTTTCATTAGGAGTCAGACGTATTACTTTTTGAAGGCCAGACAGAATCTTTTCAGTGATGTTAGGATCAGGGAAATCTTTGCCCCAGTTAGCAATAGAAGATGAGGTAGGAGAAGGGGAGGAGACATGTAGTAGGGGCTTGTAGATGTCTGAGATAGTGAGAAGACCCTTCTGTAGCAGACGATCCAAGAAGCACGGTTGAAATCGCACAGGAGATTCTTTGCAGGTGTTGGAGAGAAAGCTGAGACATTGATTGTGATAGAACTTGTGAGACGGAGGCAAGGAGAACTGAGTAGACACTGAGGAAAAGGAGAAAGGTTTCCCCGTTGCGGTGTCACATAGGGCTGCGAAGTTCCGCAAGCCATGTTCCTTCCATAGTTTAAAGGGCTTGCTGTGTATACCAGGGAGAAAGCCGGGGTTCCCTTGGATGGGTAGGTGAGAGGAGATGGAGGCTGGGAGCTTTAGGATTTTTCTGGTCTCCCTCCAGGCTAAGGCAGTGTCACGTAGGAGGAGATTGTGTTGAAGTGGGATGGGGACAGATTTCCACCTGCAATGTAGAAGGGCAACCAAGGAGTAGGGTTGAGCCATTTCGGACTCTAGCCCATAGTTGGAGTGACGGGATAATTGGCCCAGCCAGTCGAGGCTGGTCCTGAGCAAACAAGCAAGGTTATACATTCTAATGTGTGGTAGGCTAATACCCCCCTCGCTTCTGGGAAGGTGCAATTTTTTAAAGGCAATGCGTGGTCTTTTGCCATGCCAGAGGAATTCGGAAATTTTGGAATTGAGAGCTGAGACATCTTTGTGTTTCAGTAGTAGCGGAATGGTTTGTAAAGGATATAATAGTCTGGCGAAGCTTATCATTTTAATAAGGTGGCACCTTCCCATTAGCGATAAGGGGAGATCCATCCAGTTAGATAGTTCCTGAGAGATTTTGTGAAAGAGAGGGGGGTAGTTAAGGTGATAAAGAGAAGAGGGTAATTTTCCAATCTTAATTCCTAGATAGGTGATATGTGATGTGGCAACGTGAAAAAGAGAGTGTTGTAGCCAGGGGGGTTTGGAGTGACCGCCTATTGGGAGGATTTCGCTCTTGGAATAATTGATACGGAGTCCTGAGCAGATTCTAAATTCGTCAAAAATATTTTTAATCGTCAGGATATCAGCTGGGGGGTTAGACGTAAAGATCAGTACATCGTCAGCAAAAAGCGATGTACGCAGTTCCGTGGATCCTATAGTGATACCTTGTAGGGGAGCATTATGGGATAGAAACCTTGAGAGGGGTTCCAGGGCGATGTTAAACAATAAGGGGGATAGGGGACATCCCTGCCTGGTCCCTTTGTGAAGGCGGAAATCTTCAGAGAGAAGACCCGCTGCGACTAGCCTAGCTGAGGGCGATGTATACATAGAGTTGACGAGGTGACAAAAAGGCCCGGAAAATCCTATCTTGGAGAGTGAGAGTGAAAGCCAATCGAAGCTGACGTTGTCGAAAGCTTTTTCGGCGTCAAGGGTAATTATGGCATAGTCACCTTTGGGATCTTGTTTGGCTTGTTCGAGGGCTAAGAGCACCTTACGAATGTTAAGGGTGGCCGTGCGGCCTTTTATGAAACCGGATTGTGCAGGGTGTATGAGATCTGGGAGGATTATTGATAGTCTGGAAGCTACTATTTTTGAAAGGATTTTAACATCTATGTTGAGTAACGAAATAGGTCTATATGAGCCTGGATCTAACGGGTCTTTGCCCTTTTTTGCAAGAAGCTTAATAATTGCCTGACTGCCTGAAGGGAGATAAGGGCCACCAGCCCAGATACCGGAGTAAACCGAGTGAAGCATGGGAATCGCTATGTCAGGAATAGTTTTATAGAATTCGCTGGTAAGGCCGTCAGGGCCAGGGGCTTTTGAGGGGCGAAGATTTTTAATGGCTTCTGTTATTTCGTCTGTTGAGATGGGGGCATTCAGGGAGTCTAGCTGGGTGGGAGAAATGGTAGGGAGGCGTATTTTATCTAGGAAGGATTGCGCTGCAACTTTGTTGATAGGGTCTGGGCCATAAAGAGCCATGTAAAATTTCAGCATAGTTTTGTTAATAGCCGGAGGGGTGGATTGTACTTTCCCCAGGTGGTCCCTGAGGGAGGTGATGTGAGTTGGACGGGAGAAACCTTTGCAGAGCTTAGAAAGAAGTTTGCCAGATTTGTTGCCGAATTTGTGGAGAGTGGCGTCAAGGTGGGCTTTTTTGGTGAGTTCAAGTGTAGATGCCCAGGCGTCGAAGGAGGATTTAGCTGCCCCCCATTCGTCACTATCAATGGGGGATGAGGAGGTGGCTAGTTTGATTTGTGCATTGTGAAGTCTTGTACTGGCAAGTTTAAATTTAGATAGGGCATTTTTTTTAAAGGTAGAGGCATAAGATATAATTCTACCCCTCAGAAACGCTTTGCCGGCGTCCCAGAGGAGGTTCGGGTTGTCTGAATGGGAGGCATTGGCTGAGTAGTACTCTTCCCAGGAGCGTACGAGATAGTCTTTAAAGTCAGCGTTGTTGTTTAGGAACGAGG
This sequence comes from Lithobates sylvaticus, assembly GCA_028564925.1. Taxonomy (NCBI): domain Eukaryota; kingdom Metazoa; phylum Chordata; class Amphibia; order Anura; family Ranidae; genus Lithobates; species Lithobates sylvaticus. Next base: position 36,239,689 of record CM053033.1, on the reverse strand, counting down.
GAAAGCGCCAAAGGTTGGGGTGTGGCGGGAGATCTAATTGATCCAGGGTAAGAGTAATAGGAGCATGGTCAGATATGGCAATGTCTTCTATCTTGGAGTCGGATATGAAGGGGATAACAGTATCAGAACCAAAAAAATAGTCGATCCTGGTAAAGATTTTGTGTGGGTTGGAGTAAAAAGTATAGGCTCTATCTGTTGGATGGGAAAGGCGCCACAAGTCTGAGAGATGTAGGGAGTCTATGGTTGATGCGAATAGGGTGGGGGTGGAAAGAGAGAGGTTAGCCAGGGATGGTTTAGGTGAGGACCTGTCGTCAGTCAAGTGCATAATGTCATTGAAATCTCCGCCAATCAGGTGAGGTAAATGAGTAGGGGTCAGGAGCTTAGTGGAAAGTTGAGAGTAAAAGGATTTTGACGGGTTGTTGGGAGCATAAACGTTGGATATTAGAATTTCCTTCGAGCCGAGCTTAACTCGGGTCGAAATGAATCGCCCTTGGTCATCTGTGTCTGAGGAGAGGACGGAGCATGGGAGATTTCTATGGATTAGCAGGAGGACCCCAGCTTTACGCCCCACTGCTTCTGAACCCAGGACTGTCCCCACCCACAGTTTCTGCATGCGGTGGAAGTCGGAGGAGTGGAGATGGGTCTCCTGTAGTAGCGCTATGTCGGCTTTTAGCCGTTTTAGGTGGCGAAGGATCTTCATTCTCTTGTGGGGAGAACGGAGACCCTTCACATTCCACGAAATTACCCTAAGAGGCTTGGGTCATGAGGAGATTTTGAGGGATCTTGGATGTAGTGTAGAGATAAGATGGATGTGAGGGACTCAATAGAGTTACGGAAATACAAGGTTTATGCGAGCTGCTAGCTTGTAAGTGGACGATGCAGGGGATGATGTAAAAAAGAGGGAATGGGGAGGGGAGGAGGGAAAGGGGGAGATAAACCTGAAAAAAAAATAGAACCAATCCATACATAGTCGAGTACTTCACTTTTTTCCGCATGAACTCGCTGTGCGAACTGCTCCCCATACAGGACCCTAATGGAGGGAGGGGTGTAATCGGAAGTGCCTACGAGCCCTGGGATTACTGGCACGAGTATCGAGGGGCCTGGGTCAATGTGAATAGGATGGTGGAAGGTTTGCACAGCAGATTCATATTGAAAAAGGAAGCAAATGAGCACAGTTGAAGTTGGCTTAGCAAAGACGTCAGCTTAAATTTTATAGCAAAACAGTGATACAGTTACTTGACCAAAATAACGAGATTTAGGCCGTATGTTGCCTACAGAAAAAAAAAAAAAATAAATAAATAAATAACTACTTTGGCCAAGTAAACCTGAAAACTCACAATGCTGGAAATAAAAGCAGAAAGAAAAAAAAAAAAAAATAAGAAAAAATAAGGACACAAATGAGATTCCAGGTATTTTTTTTTCTTTCCTTTTTTCCTTCCTTTTTCTCTGTGCCCGTGATGAACGACCAGAGTTGAAACAGCATAGCGTCCAATAGGACCAACAGATAGGGGTAGTGGTTGGAAGCTGGCATTGAGCAACTTCAGCGAAGACCCTGCAGCAGGGTGGGGCAGGTCAAAAGAGCAAAAGTAAGAGAAGAAAAAGAGTATACGAAAAAGAGTATACGACCTGCTCAGGAAGAGAAGATGGCTGTGTAGTGGGAGAAGGACTTCAGCGCAGAGCGTTTCTGTTTCGATGGTCCGGAGCAGAGGATCTGAAGCGTTTAGGGGAATCTTTGCGTGGGCTTCTTTGTTCCAGTGAGCGGAGACTGGTGGTCGACTTGGATGGCGTCTGGTGAAGTGCGTCTGGGTGGAGAGATCTCAGGAAGGATTCTGCTTCGGAGGGATCCTGGAAGGAGAGTTGTTCCCCATTGGGCGATTTAAGTCGAAGAGTTGCTGGGAACGCCAGAGTAAATTTTATTTGTTGCTTGAAGAGTTCAGAACAAATTGGCTGGAAGGCTTTCCTTTTCTTAGAAACTTCTATCGAGTAGTCAGCGAAAATGAGGATTTTTACCCCATCTATTTGGAGAGCCGGGGATTGCCGGAATTTTTGAAGTATAGTGGATTTATCTGCATAGTTGAGATATTTGGCGATGATCGGACGTGGGGATTTGCGTTCGGGCTTAAGGGAGCCCATCCTGTGGGCACGTTCCACTATGACCGGGCCTGGGAGGCCCATTGCTTCGGGGACACGTTTGGAGCAGAATTCAGTAAGGGCAGCAGGGGGTAGCGATTCCGGGACGCCGACAAATCGCAGGTTGCTCCTTCTGGATCTATTTTCCAAATCTTCTAATTTCTGAATGATAAATTGGTTGGTTTTGTCTTGGGAGTGCTCTGTAGCTTGCGCTTGATATAATTCATCTTCCACTTCAGATAAGCGGTGTTCGACTTCATTCAGCCTGTTTGTGTGTTCAGACAGTTGGGCCTTGATTTGTTTCATGCCCGCATTCACTGCTTTTTCTACTGAGGCTGCGATCATGGGGGTCAGGAGAGCAGCTACCGCTTGCGCTATGCGTTGTGTATGACCCTCTTCCCCTGGGGAGGGTTCAGTATTGTAGGCCTCTGGGGTGTTATACAGGGATAGTGGTAGAGCTGGGGCCTGAGGTATAATATGTGGAGAGGCTGAAGGTGTCTGAGAGGAGCATCCACTAACCTCCATGGCTCCTGGCTGTGTGATCGCTGCAGCCTGAGAGAGGGCCGGATCTGTGTAGGCCGGAGCCGGGGGCTCGATTTGCGGCCTGTCCGACGGGGCCGTCACGGCCGCGTACGACCGGACCCCGGTTTTTTCAACAAAGCGGTCCATTCGAGACCGGGGGTTGGTGGGGGACCCTCGGTGGTGGCAGGTGAGGTGTTTGGGCCGTGTAGGCCGGTTTATTAGGCTGATTTCAGGGCCTGGAGCGGGAGCTGAGGTAAGACGCAGCTACCTCATGCGGCGCCGGAACCGGAAGTAATATGCATTTCAATTACCCAACAATGTGAAAAGCATTTGCACATAATTGGGTATTCATGGAGTTTCATGGTTTTTACATGGTTGGAAACCTGACTTGAACATTCACACAAGAGGCTTAACTTGGTTACTTTAGTAAATCAGCCTCATTGTCACACTATAGGAGCAAGGTTTGGAGTAATATCCAGTATGGAACACACAGTAGATGAGATCCCATGGTTTGGTTGTCTACAACTGATAATTGGGAACCTGTTGACATTCATATTACTGCTGACCATTTTTTTAATACATGGTGTAATATATATCTATATATATATATATATATATATATATATATATATATATATATATATATATATATACATATACACATAATATATGCACACACATATACATATATACTGTATGTATGTATTAAAAATTGATCAGCAGTATTATGAATGTCAACAGGTTCCCAATTATCAGTTGTAGACAACCAAACCATGAGATCTCATCTACTGTGTGTTCCATACTGGATATTACTCCAAGCCTTGCTCCTATAGTGTGGCAATGAGGCTGATTTACTAAAGGAGCCACAAATCCTCAGAATTGGGCTGATATACAAAAGAAGTTAAGCCTTTTGTGTAAAAATTCACGTCAGTTTTCCAACCATGTAAAAACCATGAAACTCCTGTTCACTTTGAATACCCAATCATGTGCAGATGCTGTTCACACACATATATATATATATATATATATATGAGCACCATCTCCTTAATTTAAAACCTAATCCTAAATTAGAGCACCTACTTTACCTTTCTTGCTGCCAGTGTCCAGACTACAGAGTTTCACCCTCTTTATTTATCCACATGACTACTGAGTTGTTACAAAAAACAGGAATTGATAGTAAAGCTTACAAAAGGGACATTTTTTTTTCAGTGACAGCTGTTTAATTGGGAATCTGCATGAGTGATTTCCTTTCACTTCCACACAAGACAAGAGATGAAGGGAAATATTTCCAGCGAGACAAAGATACCAAAAACTCACAAGAGCTTTTATCCATTCTTTACTCTATCCAAAATTTAGTTATGATTTAAGCTAAAATGTCCATTACTATAATCTGATGATGAATGTAATCCAAATTATTTCTTTTCACTTTATCATAACTAGGGATGAGGTTCAGGTCTTTTATTTGTTTGAGGAAAACATTGCCTGTTTGCAGTTATGGACCTGCTAAACCAACACCTGAATTAATTTAACCACTTTCAGACCGGACCATTTTGCTGGCCAAAGACCAGACCACTTTTTGCGATTAGGCACTGCGTCACTTTAACTGACAATTGTGCAGTCATGCGACGTGGCTCCCAAACAAAATTGACGTCCTTTTTTTCCCCACAAATAGAGCTTTCTTTTGGTGGTATTTGATCACCCCTGCGGTTTTTATTTTTTGCGCTATAAACAAAAAAAGAGCGACAATTTTGAAAAAAACACATTTATTTTTAACTTTTTGCTATAATAAATATCCCCCAAAAATGTATAAAAAAAACATTTTTTTTTTCCTCAGTTTAGGCCGATACGTATTCTTCTACATATTTTTGGTACAAAAAAATCGCAATAAGCGATTATTGATTGGTTTGCGCAAAAGTTATAGCGTTTACAAAATAGGGGCTAGTTTTATGGCATTTTTATTCATAATTTTTTTTTTACTAGTAATGGCGGCGATCAGCGATTTTTATTGTGACTGCAACATTATGGCGAACACATCAGACATTTTTGGGACCATTGCCATTTATATTCCTGTGTAAATGACACTGGCAGTGAAGGGGTTAACCAGTAGGTGGCAGTGTAGGGGTTAACTGTGTCCTAGTGGCGTGTTTCTAACTGTGGGGGGCGTGGCTGTGTTTTACACATCACTGATCTCTGCTCCAATTACAGGGAGCAGAGATCAGTGACACTGTTGCTAGGCAGAACAGGGAGATGCTTGTTTACTTTAGCATCTCCCCATTCTTCCTCCCCATTAGACATTCGTGGGTATCCCCACGACGATCGAGTCAGCGGGACCCGCAATCGGACTCACGGAGGTCCCGTCTGGCATGCGCATGCTGCCGGCGGTGTGCACGCAATGGCATGGCGGCAAATTTAAAGGGACGTACCTGTACGCTCATTTGCCTGTCCGTGCCATTCTGCCGACCTACATCTGTGTGCGTCGGTCGGGAACTGGTTAAATCATAATGCACTGCAAGAGTCTTTTACCTTAGGTCTGCTCACCTAAAACATCTAATATAAGGAGAGGGTGCGGAGCAGCCAGAGTGTCAGTATTTTGAAAGCTATTGAAGGAAAAGGATAGTGAAAGCTACAGTCTGCAAAAGAAAAGGCTGAGGAAATGATACTTTAATTCTGGTTGCTAGCTCTTTGGGCAATAAGCCTTGCTTGTCCCTTTTTGATAATATTTTGGACTTATTTGACTTTCATTTTATTTTGTGCATGGTTTAAGATTAACAGTCAACCTAGTTACAATATAATACAAAAGTGTCACTTTACAGCAATCCCTACCTAAATATGGAGCCAGCTCGTGTAAAAGAAACAAATTATGAAAAAATGTATAAAACAGTGCAGTGCTCTACAATCATGTACACCATCTCAAAAAATCTAAATAAAGGGTGCACCCCGCCTTACCAAAGGTGGGCTACAAAACCACAAAACTAAACAAAGTGTTCTTCGTATAAGTAAAAAAGGAAACGCTTCCAAATGTGAATTAATAATTAAATATTTTCTTCAGTGTTCAAATTTTGATGCTCATCCCACATAATCACCTCCACACTGTGTTTAAATGGTTTGCTTACTTGGAACCAGACCTCTGTGTTATTGGAGGTCATATATGCTCATATCCAACCACATGTCATATACTGTCCAAAAAGGATCCTTTGCTCCTCCAGCACTTCTGAATAGATTACACCCAGGACCTGGTATATACTTAGGGAGTAACAGCTCTTACATCAATATAACAGATTTATAACGGATTATAAAACAAAGTGCAAGAACAGTGTGCACCTAAACCACCTAACATTATATCACTCATACTGTATTTATTGGACCCACCTTTAATCATAGATAAAAAAAAGTTAGGCATATCCCAATTAAGCTTATGGAAGCTGCCCTGCTGCTGGCCACTTACACAGTAGTATAATTTGCAGTATCTTATTTTTTTTCAGTAAAAGCCTTACCTGTTCACTTTGTCTCCAGTAAATATGGGACTAAAATAGGTATTTACAATTGTCTTGGTGCTGGCCAATTTTACACTGCTGTGTCATCTGTAGTAAATTAGTTCTTAATGAGAGCTCATTAGAAACTCTCTGGACCGCTGTAATGATGTACAGTATATGTAGCGATATGTACTGTCAGCAGAAATCACCATACCTTTCAGTGTTTCTAGACATCACTTGTCCCTTTGTTAATCAGTACAATCAGTGACCACATATCGTTGCATCCAACAAAGTGAATTATGGGACGTATAGTTCCCCTTCAGACTATTACTATGCAACCATGTACCCTAAGACTACACATCCCAGGGATCTTTGCAGTGACATGAAGGTTGCTGGGAGTGACCATATAAGGAGTGAGAAGCCCACGCAGAGTCTCTTCCTCTTGGGCCTGACACGAGACGGACCTCTCTGTGTAACAGGGAGAGAGAGGTTGCAGTCTACCACACAGAGCCTTACTTCTAATCCGAGGCCTAAGGGGCCTAGCTCTGTTATCAGCTGTCGGACATTCTGTTGCTAACATCATTTGGATCACCTGCCTGTTGGTGTGGGTGCGTTGGGCAAGTTTCACTTCGGAAGACCGAGACAGCGGATCCGCTGCCTGAGTGCTGCTACACGTGTTCCTGTCCAGAAGACCTTGGATAAATTTGGTCGTTGGTGAGAGGGCAAATTGCTCGACCCTTTATCTATTCATTGCCACTATTACAGAACACTGTGCATAGACATATTTACCCCAGGAACACTATACTGCATTGCTTGAACATTGTGCTCAGACGCCTTAGATCTTCATCACTAGGAACCTATTGCTTTATCTACAACCAAACGGATTACAGTTAACGAGCTCCATCTAGCTAGTGAAGAACATCAGATCTGCAACATGGAACTCTTTTGTCATTACTTATAGGAAAGCCTATATATTATCTTCAGTAGACCTGCTCTTTCATTAGGATAGCATAGGCTGGCTAGATTACATCTTTCTCAAAGTAGCAACATAAGTAGTGAACTGGAACATCCGCTAGGAGGTGACTTTGGATCTAAATATAGTGTATATATATATATATATATATATATATATATATATATATATATATATATGTATATAACATTGTTCATTGCTGAACCATTGTTTGTGTAGTTGGGAGGAATTTATTTGCTGAGTTGTCACTGTTAAGCTGACTCAGCTGATTCATTACCTCTGTTTGTGAAATAACTTCCTCTATCTGGTTCAAGTAAGATATTACTGAGTTGTTTGATTCTTGCTCCACAGTGTTAAATAGAAGCAGCAGAAATACAACTTCTATATATGATTCTTGGTTCCCGCTAAACAGGGGTCTGGACAGGCAAAGGTTTGAGCATTTATCTGAATGCCTGAACAGTCAAATTTCAGTCTGAAACTAGGTTTGGGCAAAATCATCAGCTCATCTTTACTGCTAAATGACATATCCTTTAGGTTGGTTTGTTCACAAACAGTAACCAGCCTGAGATCTGTCATTTTTCAGTAGTAATGCTACAACCGTAAAAATGAAAAAAAAAAAAACCTGCCTTCTGCTGTTTGTAAACAAACCAATTGTGGATTCCGAGTGATGTCATTGACCAAATATGGTTATGACCATATTTGGTTAATGACACTCCAAAGAATTCTCAGCCATAACAGCTGCATGCAGCCTGTTGTCCAGGAATGGGAGCACATTGAGCATGTACCCACCATCTCCTGAACCAGACCAGGCCACATGTCTTCAATATTGGGAGCGTACCTTGCGAGGCTTAGCTGCTTTGCAAAGCATCATGTAGCCATATTGAGGGCACAAGAGCTTCTTCTCACACCCCCCCCCCCCAATAAAAAGGATGTGAGTGTCTTCAAAGTGAACTAACCTCTTACCGCTTGTTATGCATTGCCAGAAAATATAAAAATAAAATAAAAACACCCACACCATGAAAAAAGTAATTTTAACCAGTTTCCGTCTGGCCAATAGCAGTTTGATGGCCAGGTGGTGATTGTGTCCTGACAAGACATCGTATGAAGACCTGTCAGGATGTGATGATCACGCGGCCGCACAGTGGCACGATCTGTCTCTGGCCTTGTCCACGTGACATGGCCAAGGATCCATCAGAGTACTGGCTCGCTGCAGGTAACATGTGACCACGTTGACCAATCACAGCAGGTCACATGAAAGTTGTATACAATGGATGGCTTCCTTTCATGCCATCCATTGGATACAACTGTGTTGCTAGCTGTGATTGGTCAGTGTGATCACATGGTACAGACAGGGCCAATAACAGTCCATCTGTACCATGTAATTAGCTCTGGCCAATCACAGCTAATCCAAATAAAATAAACTGAATGAATCGGTTTAATTCAGTAAAATGCTTGCTTTGCTTCGAGCAATGTAATGCACTGCTATAAGCAAACAAAATGTGTAAAAGAAAAACCTCACCAGATTAGTACAATGTTACTATGGCACAGTGTGTTAAAAAAAAAGAAGAAAAAAATATAATTTTTTTTTGTATTGTCATCAGTCATGTCCCTGATTACCGCCACACCTGTTACACGATAATGCTGTACTGCACTGGTGACACTGGTGTACTGCACTGGTGACTGGTGTACTGCACAGGTGACTGGTGATTTATTTTTATAATTTTTTTTGGACTTTCTTTATATATTTTTTATCCATATGTTTTATCATATTGGATTTTTTGTATTTATTTTATCAGTGATCTATTAAGGCACGGATTGCACTTTACCCACTTTCCGACCTGCGCATGACGATGTACGTCCCTTTTTTGAAGAGGGATATCTCGGTAACGGCAGCAGCTGCTGCCACAACCGAGATATCCATCTCTTCAGGCGCCGGTCGGCATTCCGATAATGGTGGTCATCGTGGCGGATTCGCCGCAAGATCACCGTTGTCAGCGGCGGGAGAGGTGCCCCCCTTCCCGCCGCTCTCCCGCGCCTTCCGCCACTTACCGGAGCCGTCGGCAGCGGCGGAAGCGATCAGGTCCTCCTTCGTGCTGGGTATAGAGATGAGTGAGGCTAAGATGGCCGCCACCTGTCTCTATACTATAGCAGGGCGGAAGCGACGTCAAAACGTCACTTCCGCCCATACCTCTTAAAGGAACATTTTCCAAATGTCATTTTTTGAAATGACATATTTTTAATTTAATTTTTTTGCATTTAAGTCCAAATATGAGATCTGAGGACTTTTTGACCCCAGATCTCATATTTAAGAGGACCTGTCATGCTTTTTTTCTATTACAAGGGATGTTTACATTCCTTGTAATAGGAAAAAAAGTGAGCCAATTTTTTTTTTTAAAACAGTATAAAAATAAATAAAATCAATAAAAATAAATAAGAAAAACATTTTTTTTTTTTAAAGTGCCCCGTCCCGACGAGCTCGCGCGCAGAAGCGAACGCATACGTGAGTAGTGCCCGCATATGAAAACAGTGGTCAAACCACACATGTGAGATATCGCCGCGATTGGTAGAGCGAGTGCAATAATTATAGCTGTAGACCTCCTCTGTAACGCAAAACATGCAACCTGTAGATTTTTTTAAACGTCGCCTATGTAGATTTTTGAGGGTAAAAGTTTGATGCCATTCCATGAGCAGGCGCAATTTTGAAGCGTGACATTTTAGGTATCAATTTACTTGGCGTAACATTATCTTTCACAATATATAAAAAAATTGTACTAACTTTACTGTTGTCTTATTTTTTTACTCAAAAAAGTGATTTTTTTCCAAAAAAAAGTGCGTTTGTAAGACCGCTGCGCAAATACGGTGTGAAAAAAAGTATTGCAACGACCGCCATTTTATTCTCTAGGGTGTTAGAAATCCAATCTAACAAAGCAGGGCAGATAAACGCGTGGCTCAAACAGGAACAATGCAGGTATCACTGTCTCTATCACAAGCAAGGGACTGAGCGATTGGCTTGCTTATAACAGGTGACTGACCACATCACTCACCCTGCAGGTGGACACTAACAGGGAGAATGCAATAGCCAAACCCTGGATGCTGGAATGAGGAGCACCTAAGTGATCCTGACATTTTTAAAGTATTAGCTGTCTAAACAATGTGATTCCCTATGCAGGGGTAGTGTGTTACTTCAATTAAACCCTCAAATCCTAACCTCCACGATTAAACCAAAAAAAACAATAGTAATTATCAGTTCATAAATAAAGTTCATAGATAAATTGCTAGTTCATGCAGTCTTCACAGTGCAAAATCAAATCTTCTACAGTGCAATCCGTGCTCCACATAAGTTGCCGATAAGGAAAATCATGTATTGTGCTCCCTTCCTCATGGGCCCTCACTCATCAACTCTCAAAATGTATTGCTCCTGTCGGTAAAGGGCAAACCTTTGAATCCTCAGAATCCTGTGTTGTATCCCCAACAGTTCTCCGTGTGTCCTGCAGAGACAATCTCTCAGTGTTGGCATGTAAGGAGAACAATCAGGAGATATCCATAGCGTAATCCCATTTATTTAAAAAAAATTTAAAATACAAATTGGACACTCACAAGTAAATGCTTGTGTAAAGCATAAAATCCTGGCTTAGAACACAACTCTGCGGGGCGCACGCCAAAGACCGGAAGTGACATCACCGGCGATTCCCAACTGATGCATTTTGCTCCTCCCTCAAAGCATCTTCAGCATCATCAATTTATGATTAGCTGGAATTTGGCTTTAATTTGTAAGTGTATCTAAGTCTGCTAATACATCTAACACTCCTCTTCACCCGCACTGACAATGCTGCTTTCCAAATGTGCCCCCTGTGCTCCTTGCAGATTGGGGATACTCTAGCACAGAAAGTGTGTTACTGTCCACGGAAGAAAAATGGGAGTGCTTTAAGAGCATAAATAAAGTTATTGACCAGTGAATTCCAATGGCAAATATGTTTAGTGCCTTAAAGAACCTCGGGTGTAAGTCATCTGGTCCTGGTGACTTATTTATGTTAAGTTTTTCAAGTCTAATTTTGACATCATCCACCTACCTCTTCACCTTGGCAAATCAAAGGGAGCCTACAGTATCTAATATGTTATGTGGAGTGGAAGCAAATATTTTAACTATAAAGCCCCATACACACGGTCGGAAAATCCGACCACCAAATCCATCGGATTTGGTCCGACGGATTTAGTCCGACACTGGTGTTGCATACACACGGTCGGACTTTGTTGTCGGAAAATCCAATCATTCTGAACGTGGTGACGTTTGTTGCCTACGTAGAGGCTAGTAGCCAATAGCTTTGGTCTTGTAATGTGATCTGAACATGCGTGGCACTTTGTCCGTCGGAATTCGCTACACACGATCGGAATTGGTATGATCGGACTTTGTTGTCGGAATATTTATAGAGCAGGAGATAGAACTTTGTCAGTCGGACAATCCGATTGAAACTGTCCGATGGTGCCTACACACGGTCGGAATTTCCGACAACATTGTCCGATAGGACAGAATCCATCGGAAAATCCGACCGTGTGTATGGGGCTTTAGAAATATTTTTCCTTAGTAATGCTGGCGGGGGTCATGCCTACTAGGAGAATCAATTTTTTTTTTGTTTTTTGTTTTTTTCTCTACACAGTTAACTGTAGATGATTCTTATGCTGCGTACACACGAAGGGACTTTGCCTGCCGGACCTAGTCTGGCGGACAATCTGCCGGACTTTCCAGCGGGGCTTCGCCGGACTTTCCGAGCGTGTGACTTGCCCACACACACCCGGACTTCTCCGGCGGACAATCCGCGGGAAAGAGTCCGCGGGACTTTTGAAAATTAATGGACTTGCCCACACACGGAGCAGTCCGTTCATTTAGCACGTAACTTCAGGTACGTAGCTAGCGTAGGCAGTAAATGCCGGCACGCTAGCTCCGTCACCTGGCATGGATTTAAAGGGACTCCCCACGCCGAAAAACGGCGTGGGGGTCCCCCCCAAATCCATCTCAGACCCTTATCCGAGCACGCAGCCCGGCAGGCCAGGAAAGGGGTGGGGACGAACGAGCGCCCCCCCCCCCTGAGCCGTACCAGGCCACGTGCCCTCAACATGGGGGGTGCCCTGGGGAAAGGGGGGCCGTGCGGCCCCCCCACCCCAAAGCACCTTGTCCCCATGTTGATGAGGACAGGGGCCTCTTCCCGACAACCCTGGCCATTGGTTTTCGGGGTCTGCGGGCGGGGGGCTTATCGGAATCTGGGAGCCCCCTTTTATAAGGGGGCCCCCAGATCCCGCCCCCCCACCCTATGTGAATGAGTATGGGGTACGATGTACCCCTACCCATTCACATAGGGTGTAAAATGTAAAGTAAAAAAACACACACTTTTGAAAAAATATTTTATTGCACTGCTCTGGGGGTCTTCTTCCGTCTTGGGGGTCTTCTCGCCGGACTCCTCCGCCATTTACCTAGCTCTTTTACCGAGCGGAGAAGTCCGGCTACCTTCTTCGTCGTCGCCGCCGTCGTCTGGGGGTCTCGATCCGCCTTCGGGGTCTTCCGGGGTCTCTTCTGTTCTTGCCGCTGTCGTCGCTTTCTGCGCCGCCGGCGCCGCCTTCTTCTTCTTGTTCTTCTTGTTCTTCTTGTTCTTCTTGTTCTTCCGATGTTGACTCGTCGCTCCCTCTGGCCGGAATGCCAGAGCCGCGCTGTGCTGGGACTTATATAGGGACAAGGGCACAGGGTCACATGCTCATGTCACATGGTGACCCCGCCCCCTTGTGATGTCACAGTCCCAGCATCCTCTGGGACTGTGACATCACAAGGGGGCGGGGTCACCATGTGACATGAGCATGTGACCCTGTCCCCTTGACCCTATATAAGTCCCAGCACAGCGCGGCTCTGGCATTCCGGCCAGAGGGAGCGACGAGTCAACATCGGAAGAAGAAGAAGAACAAGAAGAACAAGAAGAAGAAGAAGGCGGCGCCGGCGGCGCAGAAAGCAACGACAGCGGCAAGAACAGAAGAGACCCCGGAAGACCCCAGAAGGCGGATCGAGACCCCCAGACGACGGCGGCGACGACGAAGAAGGTAGCCGGACTTCTCCGCTCGGTAAAAGAGCTAGGTAAATGGCGGAGGAGTCCGGCGAGAAGACCCCCAAGACGGCAAAAGACCCCCGGAGCAGTGCAATAAAATATTTTTTCAAAAGTGTGTGTTTTTTACTTTACATTTTACACCCTATGTGAATGGGTAGGGGTACATCGTACCCCATACTCATTCACATAGGGTGGGGGGACGGGATCTGGGGGCCCCCTTATAAAAGGGGGCTCCCAGATTCCGATAAGCCCCCCGCCCGCAGACCCCGACAACCAATGGCCAGGGTTGTCGGGAAGAGGCCCTTGTCCTCATCAACATGGGGACAAGGTGCTTTGGGGCGGGGGCCACACGGCCCCCCTTTCCCCAGGGCATCCCCCATGTTGAGGGCATGCGGCCTGGTACCGCTCAGGAGGGGGGGGTGCTCGTTCGTCCCCACCCCTTTCCTGGCCTGCCGGGCTGCGTGCTCGGATAAGGGTCTGAGATGGATTTGGGGGGGACCCCCACAACGTTTTTTGGCGTGGGGAGTCCCTTTAAATCCATGCCAGGTGACGGAGCTAGCGCGCCGGCATTTACTGCCTACGCTAGCTACGTACCTGAAGTCACGTGCTAAATGAACGGACTTTCCGATGAGCGGCAAGTCCGTTCATTTCAAAAGTCCGGCGGACTAGCCTACTAACGGCGGGATTGTCCGCTGGACTGCAAAGTCCAGTGGATAATTTTAAAACAAAACTTAAAACTTTAGTCCGCCGGATTTTTTGGAAAAAAGTCCATCGAAGGCCCACACACGAGGGGATTATCCCCTGGACTTGAGTCCAGGGGATAATCCCGCGGGATAGTCCCTTCGTGTGTACGCGGCATTACTCTTCTTCTATTAGTCCTAAACAATACGTTTTGGGTGATCAAAGCGTCCAAAGTACGCTGTCATTTTCAACTGTTTGATTTTGTTATTGATACAAATTGTGGGTTAATCATAATCTTAACATGTTTTGAATATACCTTGCTTATTAGATTAAGTTAGATAAGCCTTTCTCAACATTTACAATGCATTGGAACCCTTAAAATAACTTCCTGGTCTCAGTGAACCCCTGCTAAAAACTACTATTACTATATCTACAACTCATGATACATTAGTTTGATGGTCAGTGGGAGAAATGCTCCTTTTACTTGAGATCATTGGAAAGAATTACCCCCTTACAGATAGAAAAAAAAGATCAATGGTGTCAGCAAACCTATCTGAGAGGCAGAAATTGCTTAAGAAACCCCTAGCAACTTCTGTAGGAACTGTTGCAGCAGACAGACACAGTTCTGGATTGAGCTAGAACTCGGGTAAGTATAAGGGAAGGGGGTAGATGGGTGGGGGGCGATAGTTCCACGGGAACATTTTTTACCTTAATGCAGGGAATGCATGAAGGTAAAAAAATGTCTGCCTTTAAAACCACTTTAAGTTGTATATAAACAATTAAGAGCTAATGGATTTTAGATCTTCTGGGACTTATGCCCCGTACACACAGTCAGAAATTCCAACGGAAAATGTCCGATCGGACCATGTTGTCGGAAAATCCGGCCGTGTGTGGGCTCCATCGGACTTTTTCCGTCAAAATTTCCAATGAAAAAAATTTGAGATCCTGCTCTCAAATTTTCCGACAACAAAGTCCGATCGGACTTTTTCCGATCGTGTGTAGAGAATTCCGACGGACAAAGTGCCACGCATGCTCAGATCAAATTACGAGACCAAAGCTATTGGCTACTAGCCTCTACGTAGTTCCGTCGTACGCAAAGAACGTCGCCACATTCATAATGATCGGATTTTCCGACAACTTTGTCCGACCGTGTGTATGCAACACAAGTGTCGGACAAAATCCGTCTGAAAAATTGCGATGGATTTTGTGGTCGGAATTTCCAACCGTGTGTACGGGGACTTACTGTACACAAAAAAAGTGTTTTTTTTTTTATTTTAAGTAATATATTGTTATGTCTTTAATATATTTTTTGTGCAGCCCTATTTTACACAAATACCATTAAGAAAAAAATTATCAAAAAATAAAAAGATTGTTTATTTGTTTATTTAATTTTTTCATTTATTTATGATTTTCTAATGGTAGGTTGTAATGCTATTTGTGTAAAAATATGTGTACAAATATAAAAAAAAAAATATTTGGCAAATGGAACACACATGTGAGAGTGTGCACAGGTGCTAGCAACTTATCACAGTAAGCATATAGCAACTCACAAGGCAATGATGTATTATGTCTAATATATACTGTATAATACACTGTATAAACAAATGCAAAGTGGTTCCAAGTGTAATTTCTGTTTTTACCACTAGATAGAGCTATTGTTATACAAGACGAACATAAAGAATTGCTGGGAATACTATCTTTTATTTTGCATGATGATGTAAGGCAATACGCAGCTTAATATTTTTTTACATTATAAAAAATGCTGAGTTTTTCCTTTACAGTATTTATTATACTTATGAAGAATTGTTAAAACCATATTTGCATGTTTTCTACATATGTGGCCTTAGTTAACAAAGGTAGGAGAAGGTTATGGGCCAAAGTATTAATTTACTATTTTTATTTTCATACACTTTGGGCTTTGGGGTTTCTGGTGTGTTATTGAAAAAAGGGTCCCACTGGTACTTTTTTAACTGCAGATAAAACTACAGGCGTGTTTCACTTTTTACAGTTTATTTAGATGTTTTGATATGCTGATTAAAAGGAAAAATCTGTTTTGTATGTTGTTATGTTCAATCATTTTTCTCTTTTTGTGAAAGAAGCAGTCAAGCAGATCAGAAAACGTCTGATCATATTTGACAAGATGTGTTTCTGCATTTTGTTTGGATCTGATTCTTTCAATTATTCTCATTTTTTCCTTGTATTTCTGAATGAAAAATGTTTCAAAATACATACACAATATGTGGACAGTAAAAACCCCGCAAAAAAATCTGAAATATTTGGAAAAACAGTGTAAAATGAATTAAAATTTCTGCATGTGTAGCTACTATTAGTTCCTTTGAAGATTCAGCTTATAGTCTTTTAATACTATGTGCATGTGTCCCTAGGTCTTGACAGAGATATCATTGTCACTCCCTACCTTTTGTTAACCACTTTCAGACCGGACCATTTTGCTGGCTTAAGACCAGACTACTTTTTGTGATTCGGCACTGCGTCGATTTAACTGACAATTGCGCAGTCGTGCGACGTGGCTCCCAAACAAAATTGGCGTCCTTTTTTTCCCACAAATAGAGCTTTCTTTTGGTGGTATTTGATCGCCCCTGCCGTTTTTATTTTTTGCGTTATAAACAAAAAAAGAGCGACAATTTTGAAAAAAAACACATTATTTTTTACTTTTTGCTCTAATAAGTATCCCCCAAAAATATATAAAAAAAAAACATTTTTTTTTCCTAAGTTTAGGCCGATGTGTATTCTTCTACATATTTTTGGTTTAAAAAAATTGCAATAAGCGATTATTGATTGGTTTGCACAGAAGTTATAGCGTTTACAAAATAGGGGATAGTTTTATAGCATTTTTATTAATGATTTATTTTTTACTAGTAATGGCGGCGATCAGCGATTTTTATTGTGACTGCAACATTATGGCGGACACATCGGACATTTTTGACACATTTTTGGGACCATTGTCATTTATACAGCAATCAGTGCTATTTAAATGCACTGATTCCTGTGTGAATGACACTGGCAGTGAAGGGGTTAACCACTAGGTGGCAGTGTAGGGGTTAATTGTTCCTAGGGGCATGTTACTAACTGTGATTTAGCGTGGCTGTGATTTAGTGAACACTGATCTCTGCTCCAATCACAGGGAGCAGAGATCAGTGTCACTAGTTGCTAGGCAGAACGGGGAGATGCTGTTTACTTTTGCATCTCCCTGTTCAGCCTTTCCATGAGATGATCGCGGGTATCCCTGCGGCGATCGAGTCCGCGGAACCCGCGACCGGACTAACGGGGGTCCCGACCGGCACGCACGCGATGGCACGACGGCAATCTTAAAAAGGACGTACCTATACGCCCTTTTGCCGGCCCGTGCCATTCTGCCGACGTATATCGTTGTACGCTGGTCGGGAAGTAGTTAATACATTGCTTTCATCGCTTTACATTGACTATTATTATTATTATTATTATTATTATTATGCAGGATTTATATAGCGCCAACAGTTTGCGCAGCGCTTAACATCATGAGGGCAGACAGTACACTTACAATACAAATCAATACAGGAGGGATCAGAGGGCCCTGCTCGTTAGAGCTTACAATCTAGAAGGGAGGGTCATGTTGAAACTAGCAGTTTAGTTTAGTTATCTTAATGTTTGTATACCTTAAAGCAGGGGTGTCAAACTCAATTTCATTGTGGGCCGCATCAGCATTATGATTGTCCTCAAAAGGGCCAGTTGTATCTGTAAGATTAGATGTCCTGCCCTCCCCTTACATTAGATGTCAAGAGCCACCCCACCATCAAAAGTTGAGTCCCCTACTCTCCGTAACATCAGAGTGCACCCCCTTTCCTTATGATGCTGCTGGGAAGAAGCTGAATGCATTGCTTAAAAGCAGAAAGTAGGTGTCTGGAGGAGGACCAGAGGAGGGCTGGAGCTCTCTGCAGCTGCAGGAGAGGTGTGAGGGCCACATGAAATGGCCTGGAGGGCCGGATTCGGCCCGCAGGCCTTGTGTTTGTCGCCTGTGCCTTAAGGTAATAAGATTTGGTGTGGGTCTGGGTGAATTGCCCTTGTATAAGCTGGGAGGCATTGGTCAGGTATGCACTTCCCAAAGTCTGGTCAAAGTTAGGACTGCTTTAGTATATGGTCAAAGTGTATAACACTGTCATCATAGTGGCTGAAATATATATTATTGCTCATCACAGCTAGTTTATGCTTTATCTTCAGTGCATTTATAGCTGTTAATAAGTGTTAATAAGTACTGCCATATCATTCCAAAAAAGATAACGACTATCTTGTTGGTGGATGCTTTTACATGGAACATACTCCATAAAATCTTCAAGCTGCAGTTTTAAAACCGCACAAACCTTTTATGTGCAGCAGCACCCGCGTAGGGGATGCTAAGTAAAATGTGACCCTTTCCACCTGTCACCTCTAGGACACTCCAAGACAGAAAACTGTCCATGTTCTTGTTTTCTATGTTTTATTCAGGGATTTGAACTTGGATGGGGTATAGGAAGTATGGAATGCCCAATGGAATTTTGTGGAACTTGTTGGGACAAACTATATACACTCAGGTACATACACTCCATTTCTTCTCCTGCACATCACTTCCTTCCTAATAGTCACTCGTCTCTCCTCCTACACATCGCTTCCTCTCTAATGTTCCAGGTACAGCTAGCTCAAAGTGGTTAAGCCTGACACACGCTCAGCTAGGCTTTAGTGATTGCCTTTTGCAGACAGGGTCAGCGGGCCCCTATAGTGTAGCAGAAATATAAAGTTGGTGCTAGCTGTCCTACATGCAGCTACTGAGCCCAGTAACCCATTGTTAGGCCCTGTCAGCCCTCCTGGCTGCAGCTGCCCCTCTCCACTGCCCATGACACCACAGTCCCAGTCCACTCCACTGGCTCTGCACCCATCCCAGACTGCATGCTCCCAGTCCTCTCAGGCGTGCATCCCCAGACCTCCGGATTGTGCATGTCACTCTTCAGCCCTCTCCTGGCTGTAACCGTTTGTTCCTCTCTCTGGAGACTTGCCTGGCAATGCTCTATCCTGCTGTCCTTTCTTGCTTCTCCTTTGCCTCCTGTCCAGGACAACGCCACGATTTCTTGAAGGGCCCATCTGCACCTGTGCCCAGGCTCAAGGTCACGCCCCCAGACTGGGGGCTCCCTCAAATGCCCGACAGCCTAGCATTCAATCTCCAAAGCTCTGAACAACTCCAATTCCTCCCAAGCTGGGCTGATCTTGGGCATTTAAGCAGGCCTGCCCCTTGCCAATCCAATTTGGGAATTGCTCAGGGCTCCTCAGAATACCCCAGGCAGCTCCACATCTCCTCTCCTCTCCTCTCCCTCTCTCTTTCTAAAACCTTCTAGAAAGAAGAGGGAGGTCTCATTGACGCTGATTGTGAGTCAACAGCTGCTACCCTGATCCACTCTCAGCCCAGAATGAAAACAAGCAAACAGGCCTGACTGTCAGCCAGGCCTGCCTAAATTTGCATCTGTAGCACCTACCTACCTAGAGGGCACTACATGTGTGATGGCTATGTGATCTAGACAGTACCAGTCAAGGGTTATGCAGTTGGTTGTGCAAAATGATGGTGTTGTTCCTGCTAAAGAAAATTAATAGGTACGTCTCCTTGTAACAATTACCACTGTCAACAATGGTATTTGCCTTAGTTGTCAATAGAATTACTTCTCAATTTTTCATCTTTCACATTATTTTATCATACTTGATACTTAACCAATCCATGTTTTGAAAAAATATATCTAACATTAAACAAGTCCAAAATTAGACCTACAGAAACTTACTTCCTAACGTTTAACATTATTCCTCTGTGGTGAAAGAGGATGAGAGGAAGAAGTGTAATCATTAAAAATTAGAGAAGCTTACTAAACATATGCCAATAATACATTTTAAAGATTAGATTAGATTAAAAAAAAAAAAAAGTTAAAGGAGAGGTTTGGGCTAAATAGAAAAAACAAAACAAGCAAACTTTCATACTCACCTCTTTGCTGCAGCTTTGGTGTGATGCTGCAGCTGTTCTACATCGGCTCTAAGACCGAGAACTGAGCAATCACATGACCACTGATTGCAAAGTTCTCAGTCTGCTTTGAGCAGACAGCAATCTTCTATAAGCTGACTCTGGATCACAGGAGGCCAAAAGTAAATGCACTTCTGTGGTCCACAAGAGAAGTATGGCCAAAAAAGCTTATAGTGAAAGTTATATTAAATTGATAATAACCCCTTTGGGCTAAATAAAAAACAAAAGAAAGGAAACTTTCATACTCACTTCTTTGCTGCAGCTTTGGTGTGATGCTGCAGCTTTTCTACAGCGGCTCTAAGACCAAGAACTCAGCAATCACATGACCACTGATTGCAATGTTCTCAGTCTGCTTGGAGCAGACAGCAATCTGCTATAAGCGGACTCTGGGTCACAGGAGGGCAAAAGTAAATGCACTTCTGTGACCCACAAGAGAAGTATGGCCAAAAAAGCTTATAGTGAAAGTTATAATATATTGATAATAACCGCTTAAAGGGGTTGTTTTTTAAATAACAAACATGTCATATTTACCTCCAGTGTGCAGTTCGTTTTGCAAATAGTAGCCCGGAACCACCTCTTCTGGGGTCCCCCGGCTGCACTATCAGCTCCTCCCCACATTGGAAAACCCCCTAAGAGAAGCTCTCTCCCTGGGGATTACCATGCGGGCATGCTCCCGAGTCCAGTATTTGCGTCCATAGACACAGAAGCCAGGACTCGGCCCTGTCTCCTAGCGCCCGCGTCATTGGATTTGATTGACAGCAGCGGGAGGCAATGGCTGCCGCTGGATGCATTAAGGTGAAAAAACATAAGGGTTTACAACTCCCTTAAAGAGCGCCCCACGTACATTTACTGTGGCAGGGCGGCCCTTTAGCGCAAAATCACGTACCTGTACGTGATTCTCATCTTCGACTCTCGGTCACGCGTGCGCGCCACCGTAGCCCCACTGCCGCAGTGATAGGACACTGGCAATCGTTCGTAGAGAGGCAGAAAGGCGGTTTGCCTATGTAAACAAGGCAGACCGCTGTTATGCCAGAAAGGAAAATGGAGATCTCATGTTTCTGCAGAAGATGAATCTCTGTTTTTCTTTGGTGAAAGCACTTCCCCCACAGTTAGAAAGCACACATAGGGAACACATTTAACCCTTTGATTGCCCCTGATGTTAACCCCTTCCGTGCCAGTGTCATTTATACAGTGTCAGTGCATTTTTATTTTTAGCATTGATCACTGTATTGCTGTCACTGGTCACCAAAAAGTGTCACTTATTGTCTGATTTGTCCGCCGCAATGTCGTAGTCCCACTAGAAATCAGTGATCGCTGCCATTACTAGCAAAAAATATTTAAAAAAATAAAAAGTCCTTAAATCAATGCCATAGTTTGTAGACGCTATAACTTTTGCACAAATCAATCAATACATGCTTATTGTGATTTTTTTTTACCAAAAATATGTAGCAGAATACATATTGGCCTAAATTGATCAAGACATTTTATTTTTTACTTTTTTTTATAGAAAAAGTTTTATACCAGAAAGTAAAAAAGATATTTTTTTTTCAAAACCGTCTTTTTTTTATTTATAGCGCAAAAAATAAAAAAAACGCAGAGGTGATAAAATACCACCAAAAGAAAGCTATATTTGTGGGAAAAAAAGGACATAAATTTAATTTGTGTAAAGTGTTGCATGACCTTGCAATTGGGAGGTAGGGTAAAGCAGTGCCGTGTTGCAAAAAATGGCCTGGTCAGAAATGGGATAAAACTTCCAGGGCTGAAATGGTTAAACCCTCTGGCACCATTTTCACTTTATATCATGTCTATGTAAAATTATACCTGGATGTCTGCCTCACACTTTATAAAAAAAAAATCTAAATATCTTTTTGATTTGTACATTGTGATCTAGCTAGCTGGAGACCTCGGATGCAGCCTGTAAAGTCAGTGAGGCTGCCTTTGCAAACTCCTGGCAAAAGCAATCTGTGATCTGTCCCTAATGCCTAAGCTTTGTGTGAAACATGAGACCGGTAATCAGGGAGAGAAGTCCCCTATCAATCATGATTACTAATAGCAATCTTAATTACCAGTAATCCAATTAACGATGGGAATGCAAACGATGGGAGAGACGCAAACTTGTGTATTCTACCCACTAGGCTGGTCATCAGTAAACAAACAATATCCCAGCAGTCTGATACAGTGGAATTAATTTATCTTCATAGCTCTCTTGAGGATTATGGTTGATATATATTTCTGACCTGTGCTGGAGCCTCTCCAACCCAGTCTGCAGGAGGTCCACCATATTCCCTCTGACCATTAACCTGTACAATTAATATTACCTCTTTCCATCCACTCCAGAAGGGAAGCTTTATTGTCCTTATTCAGAGAAGTAATCCAAACCATGCTCTCAGCATCCTTAAGTGGTTTTCCATCATTATAGAATGATCTTCTTTCTCCATGGGCAATCAGTGGGTAGGACACTTGCCTCTAGTCCTCTCCAAAAGCCCCTGTCCTTGTTGGGTCTGTCACAAGCAGTTTCTGCCAAACTCCTCTATCAGCCAGCTCCCCAGAAATTGTGTCAGTGTCAGAGCCCTCCACCTTTTCAGGCAGACCCACCAAGCGCAGATTATTTGGGCCAAGCCTATTTTCCAAATTGTCCGCCTTTTCCGTCTTTTCCTCCAGGGATTGGAGCTTAGTAGTAAAGGCTGTCAATTTGGAAGTGAAGGGTTTAACTGTGTCTTCCAACTCACATTTTTTTGGTGTCAGTAACCCTCTCCTTATCTTATACATATTCTGGCGTAAGACAGAAAAGTCCAGTTTTAACTCCTCTACTTTCCCTATAAGGTCAGAGTGATTTACCTTGATAGTGGATAGAACCTCAGACAGCATATGTTCCTGCATCCCTTCTGATGCCCCAGAGCTGGAAGAAGTCTGAGAAAGGCGCAGTGGTGGCCGACGGAGAAGCCGGTGGGGAGGGATCCGTAGCCTCGCTAAGGAGCTCTGGGGTAGAAGCAGGAGACAGGTGCTGAGTCGTGGAGTGGTGGCTATCTTGGAAGGAGCATGTGGTCATTCTCATCCTGGCCTGAGGCTGTTTTTTATGCCTTCCCATCCACTGAGACAACCGCAGGTGAGGGAATCGGCTTCCATGAGGTCCAGGGTGGTACCAGGGCGAAGGTGTGTGGGAACGATAGATCAGGATCAGTCAGGATAATGGAGGTTCTCCAGGAGCTACTACAAGGAGCTTCCGCTCACATCCCACTTCCGGCCATGCCTCTTATTGATAGGAGAATTTAATTTGGTCACAGATGCGCAATGGATAGGATAGATCAACTAAGCCTCATGATATCTTGGTGGAATGGATGGATAAATAGGCTCTGTTGATTGAAAGTGGAAGCATCCTATAGACAGATACTTTTCTTGCCATTCTTATTTTCATTAACTTCATGTCCAGAAAAGACCTAGCCTTTCCTACTTTTTCTTTGTCATTGATATCTAGTACTACCTACCTGCCTACAAGTATTTCCAATCATGCACCTCTAGCACTAGATTTAACGTATCTTCCCCTTGGCACCCCTTCCTCATAATGTTTAAACCTACAGTGGTTGAATGACTGATGGTTGATTGTTCTCAATGGCTGCACCAGCACTACTTCTAAATATGGAAACATCAATATTGGATCATTCAAGGCTACTACAAGATGCTCCATTATGTCCATTACAGATATAGTAGTGAGGAAAAATGCAGGAGTTCTCACTGAATATACTGAAAAAAACATGCTACAGACCAAGCAAACTACTCCCCTTCCACTGATAACAATAGGCAACTGGTGGCAAATGGGAAAGAATATGAGCTGCTTTGGTCAAACACACTTTAAAAAAGGGTCTTCAAATTTAATAATAAGGCAGGCAAACTTCTTGCCTATTTTGCCAAGCCCATATATGTCACAACTTCCATTCCCATGATTTGGAATCACTTCAGCTACCCTAGGGAAAATACTGGATGTTTTAACCTACTTTTATTTCTCTTTATATAAATTCCACCGATGGACTGTCTTCCTGCCCTGAAAATATTTTTCTACCTAAGCTGACTCCCGAAAGGAGGGACGAATTAGAAGCCCATGTGACCATTTCAAACAATTAACTTGGAATTTGGAATTTCCATAAAACTCCCAGCCTAGATGTCTTTCCTGCTGACTGTTACCTCAAATGTTTCCAATATCTTAGCCCACACCAATAAATACATACTGTATATATACTGTAGATACATTTGGAGCAGCACTGAAGGTGCAAGGTGGTCATTATTTTTTTTTTTTCACTGCACAAAGACTAGGTCTGAATCGTATTGCCCTCTTTAATAAACATTGATGTTAAGATTTAGGCAAACGTTTTTGCCCTCAGGCTAAAAGGTAATTTCTCATTGGGTGGGAGAGGAATTTTTTCATTCCATTTTTTATTTTTTTTTGTTCCAAAATTCTTTTATTGGGTAACATAAAAGAAGTACAGATACATCAGTACAATGAGCATGTAATACATTTGTACAAATACATAACCAGGATAACTACACAAACTTCTTGCAGAGAAATAAATTGGTCCGAGATCGGTGCCACATTGAGGGTATTATAAATTGTTTGTGATGCCTGCGGGGGAGATAGATCCGGTATTTATGCATAAAAGGGGAAGGAAGCAGTAGTTTGCTTCTCAGGGGTAAGTGGCGTGTTAGATAGTAGCACTGTTCACCGTGTTTCCTATGTTATCTCAATTGTGGTATTTTCCTATCGTTTGTAAGGCATGTTGTTGGAAGTATTGTGTTCCCTCTTGTGGTTTTGTTTATCTATTCCTGCGTGTGTCCAGCACAATGCAGGGTTTTTATCCTGGCTCTGAAGTTAGTTGGGGGGGGGGGGGGGGGGGGGGGTGGGAAAGTGTAGTAGGGGATAAGAAGGTGTGGGATTTTATTATTCGCCAGAAGTCTGTGAGCGTGTATTATGGTTCTTGAGTTTACTGATGGGTTATAACTCTGTGTGTGAAGGTTATTAGAGTGTATCAGATGGGTATCTCCCTATGGTGTACCAGTATATTGAGGAGATCTTCAGTTGCTTGTTCTTTTCCTACTAAGGTACTTAGTTTATGACCTGGTGTCTCTCATTTATGAGGGGTATATGTGTTTAAGGTAGTCTTCAGATGATTTAAAATGTATCCAGCAGGCCCAGAGTGTCGAGAATTTGTGGGGTGTACTTCGGGAAATTTTTTTCATTCCAGTTTGTTCTACCAGAATGAATATTAGAAGAGTATTCACTAACTTACATTATCCCTTGATTAATACTGGCCAACAAGTGATTGTGCCAGTAGACACAAGTCATTCAACAGTGCTGAACCCTTCTTAAATTGGATTAAATTATTTTATACAGTCTCAGTGGTTAAAAGTAGGGTAAACAATACTACCTACTCAACCTTCTCTATTCTTTAGAGAATTAGACATTGTTGTCCCCTTTTCCCTATCTTGTTTGCCCTGGCCGTCAATTAGCCATTCTTATTTTCCCCTCTTTACCTATTAAAGGTATAATTATAAACTTGTTAGAGAAACATGTTTTCATGTATGCAAACGAGGGTTCATCTTACAATTACTCAATCTAGTTGAGGAATTCAAAGACTACTCAGGTTTTCAGGAAAATAGGAACACATTTGTTCTCTTTCCTCTAGGTTGTAACTAGACCACCCAGTCATATTACCCCTCATATAAGCTACAAGTGGTTGATTCCTTTATTTTAGCATAAAGGTCCAATTACTCCTAAAAAAACACATTGCCAACAACCTTACTCTTCTCTTTTTTTTTGGAATTACTTTTTTTTATTTTTATTCTTTTCATAACAATACAAGTTATACATTTATACATACATTTTATCCCAGATACATAATCTTACTTCTGGCATTCATCTGCCACCCCCCCCCCCAAAAAAAAACAAACGAATAAAACAGAACAGGGAAGGAAAAAAAAAGGGGGAGAATTTTTCTCCCTCCCTTTCCCCCCCTCCTCCTTCCCTCTGCCTCCTCCCACTGTATCCACCGCCCTCCTCCCGTCCCCTCCCATTATCAACCCCTACCCATGTTGGTTCATCTTTTATTTTCATTATGCCAGGTCTCTACCCATCTTTTCCAAATAGCATCAAATTTGTCTCGGCTCCCTCCATGTTTATAAATAAATTCCTCCTTTAATATAGTTTCTTTTATTTGTGTACTCCATTCTTCATATCGGTATATAGATATCCATTTCTAGGCTATTAGTTTTTGTGCCTGAAACAGGCCTCTCGTCATTGTGATATGGGTATTTTTTGAGATATTTGGTTCCTCCACTATATAAGCATAGATTTGGATCTAATAACATTTCTATACCTAATACGCTATTTATGTTTTTGATTATATCCTGCCAATATCTTCTTATTGCAGAACTCCTTCAGGATCTTGCTAGCTACTTTCCATCTCTCACAACAGAAATCTGGCTTACCATTCCCCAACTTCCATTATTACTCCTTGGCTTCCCAGCTTGTTAACATTTATGATTGGCTCCTCCCATTTTCCCGACAACACCTGTACAGCTACTGAGGCAGTCATCATCTCCTCTTTTGAAACACAATATTATCTAAAAACGCTCTGTGCCCATGGCCCAGGGTACCACAATGTGTTGTACTTCTCTGACCATTTTACTTTATAATACACATGGAGGATTAAACATGTACAGTAACTTTACTCTTCCAATGAGTAGTTTTAGCAAATCCAGGATGAATTTAAAATACCATCTATCTATATATAGTATTTAATTACCATTAGCTATAACATGCTGCACAGTTCCAGTATGGTCTCTATAATGTGTCCTCCTGGCACTTCTAAGACTGTTGAGCCAACCAAACAAAGCCAAACTGGTTTCTACTTACTATGTGGCTATAAACGCTACGCCCAGCTCTAGCTATCACTAGGCCAAAAATGTATTTTGTATACAGCTCTCAGATGGGTATTGGTCAGAGTCTGAAGAGACTGTCTGTAATACCTTCCAGATAACTTACTAACTTACTTCTCACAGAACCGACAATCAGCAGACTAAAATGTACTGGTAACAGACGCCTGGTTACAATAGGCAATGAGCTGTGGAACTCCCTTCCAGCATCTCTAAGGTTCTTACCCTCCCTCCTGAGTTTCAGGAAGGGTTTAAAAACCTTCCTCTTTATCCAGGCCTACGAATAATCTGTTGAAGAATAGGAATTGTGCAAAAAACATGGATTTTGTATGCTCTTTTTCCTCCCCCATCTGGAGGGTTTAGTCCCTCCCCCCCTCCCCGGTTTCTTTCTGTTTTACTTTACCTCTTTCATATTGGGCATCCTAGGCTCTTTTTTTAACGTTCTAGTGGAAATCTAATCATAATGGAGCGCATTCGGCGCAATACAAATCCCATATCAAATCAAATCAAATAGATACAGAGTAACAGAATGGAAATGTTTTTAATGTGTATACTACACACTGCTTAAGTTATCTAAACTGGGAATATGCTCCTTCCAATGGTGTTTGCAAGTCTGTGGTAAAACAGCAGATTTTTTTCAAGCTTTATGGACTTGCTAATTAGTACAAAAATAGAGGATGGAGGTGAGCAACATTATTTCAACTGCCCTAGTGTGGTCCAATTTAGGTAACCCTAAAACCTGCCTACTTTGGGTGTTGAAGGATATGCCACTTTCTAAATATGCTAACACGTTGCTCTGTATATTGTACTTTTAAGCGAAAAAGGTTAATTTAAAGACAGGGAAGAGCCCACACTCTCCCAAAATAACAAATTAGATCCATTTGATAAACTCCAACCTTCCATTGTACCAACTCACATATGAGCTCAGAGTTTAACCATTGAAAACTGAGCTTATACAGAGTGTCACTCCTGGATTAAGTCTGCCCAAATGTTTCTGGCAATGTGAGAAATATTATGCTGGACTTCATAGATGAATCCCTTTTGGCTTTCTGTACGTTATTTATGTTTATAAATGGCAGTCGGACCTTATTTATAGCAGACTAAGAAATGATTCAGAGGGATTTTTATTTTTATTTTTTTTGAGCTGTATATTGTACCAAAAAGAGAAGCTTTAATAAAATACCATACAGAAAAAAAAAAAACAGAACAATTTGGCGTCATATATTGGATCAGGTGTTTCTGACACAGGGGTACAGCTGAACACTAAGAGCCTAATGAAATCTGATGCTTGTTCCAAGGAACGAGTGGCCAGTTAATATCTGCTTGCCCATTATTACACAACGCATAATGTATGCCACAGCTGCTTTCTGCAGCATGAAATACTTGTGTTTCTTTTTGAAGTGTTTCTTTGATGAAAGATTTCCAGTGATAAAAGAAAATGATAGAAAAATGAAGGGTGAGGGTGAAGAAATTGGAAATGTAATAGAATTTGAAAGAGGAAATTTTACCATAGTAATGTCGTTATGTCCAGTGAGAAAATCAATTTGGAATGATTTGTTGTATGCAAAGAGGATCTATTCTACAACTCAGAAAAGAACAGTTTACACCACTTGGCCTGAATGGGTACCTCTGTTTATTTTTTAGGTTAAAGCACATACAACAAATCTCTATGTCAAAAGAATTTGTTACAATCACACCAAATATAGGCATCCCAATGAAACTATTAAAAAGGGGGTAAATAAATAAAAAATGTGGATTACAGAACAAGAAATACATGCTTACTGGGCATTTTAAGTGCCTTCCTGTAGCTACCAATTTGTGTTTATAAAGGCAGGTTCATGTTTCCAGAGATAGGCAGTGTGTGGCACTCCATAGCTGATTCCCTTTCTTCACTAATTGCTCAGCCAGTGGGCTGAATGAAAATAACTGAACTGATTCCCCTTATATTCAAGGTGTATCCTCCCTGCTGTGTCATTGTATTCTAACAAAGGGACAGACACCCCCCCCCTCCAGAATACACTAATTAGTGTAATGCCCCATACACACGGTCGGATTTTCCGACGGAAAATGTCCTATCGGACAATGTTGTCGGAAGTCCCGACCGTGTGTAGGCTCCATCGGACTTTTTCCGTCGGATTTTCCGACGGACAAAGTTTTATCTCCTGCTCTCAAATTTTCCGACAACAAAGTCCTATCGGACTTTTTCCGATCGTGTGTAGCGAATTCCGACGGACAAAGTGCCACGCATGCTCAGATCACATTACAAGACCAAAGCTATTGGCTACTAGCCTCTACGTAGTCCCGTCGTAGGCAACAAACGTCACCACGTTCAGAATGATGGGATTTTCCGACAACTTTGTCCGACCGTGTGTATGCAACACCAGTGTCGGACAAAATCCGTCGGAAAAAATCCGATGGATTTTGTGGTCGGATTTTCCGACCGTGTGTACGGGGCATTATGGTCCATTGGCTGCATGCTCTGAATGAAGCAACATTTTGCAACAGGACATGAGAAGCCGATCTATTGAACAAGCCAAATTTGAATCCATCTATGGCCAGCTTAAGGGCCGAATAAAATAAAATCCATAGCCTTCTGTAAAATACTAGTCCATGCAAAATGGTTGCTACTCGTCAGGTGAATTGACTCGAATGCCTTGTACACACGGTCAGACATTCCGACCACAAAATCCGTCTGATTTTTTCCCACCGATTTTGGCCGAAACTTGTCTTGCATACACAAAGTTGTTGGAAAATGTGATTGTTCGGAGCGAGGTGACGTATAAAACGTACAACAGGACTACGTAGAGGCCAATAGCCAATAGCTTTCGTCTCCAAATTTTTTCTGAGCATGCGTGGCACTTTGTGCGTTGGAATTCTCGACACCCAATCGGAAAAAGTCCAAACGGATTTTGTTGTCGGAAAATTTTAGATCCAGCTCTAAAACTTTTTCCGTCAGAAATTCCAACGGAAAAAGTCCAATAGAGCCCACACACGTTTGGATTTTCCGCCAACATAATCTGATCAGACTTTTTACGTCTGAATTTCCGACCGTGTGTATAAGGCATTAGTATCTCTTGATATCCATTGATAGGATAGGACAGTCTGGTTGATTGTGTGAAAAAGATTATGTTATCAGTTATATATATATTAGGGCTGTTACTGATTAAAATTTTTGTGTTCGATTAATCAATTTTTTTTAAGGCGATTAATCGAATAATTTCGATTAATTATAACGCACATACAGATCCAACTACTTTTTAGCTGATCTTCTTGCATTGCAACTCTGCATTAGTCAGTGGTAAATGTGGTATACACTATATACAATCACCCGACACTAGTTTGTTTCCACAATCCATGACTTAACTTCACAGTTCACACAAATACGGTTTAAATTCAAACTGTAGCACTGATTTTTTTTCATAGTAGCGTGACAATCCTTCCACTTCCGGTCTAACTAATCCCTTTCACCTTATGGCATGGACCCCTGTGCAAACAGGTGGTCATGCAAGCGGGTATCAAAAGGGTTACACGGACCATAAACTTCTGTCACATCTCCTTAGATCTCAGCAAGGACGCCAGGTCATGGGTAGAAAGAAAAGATCGAAGTGCTCACCACTTTAGTATAAGATTTAATTTTTTGTGTTCAAACACAAACTACTCACATAAAGATGATAAAAACACAGCATGTAAAGTCGACAATTGTGTTAGTTCCGTAGGGCAGCTGTGTCTGATGTCATGCGTAGCTCCTCCCCTGTACGCATAACGTTCAATCAGAACTTCAACGTCACCGGACTCCTCCCCCCTTCTCTTCGTTAACAGACAGAGGCACTTGGAGAAGGGGGGAGGAGTCCGGTGACATTGATGTCCGTGACGTCACCGGATCTCCGACGGATCTCCCTGAAGAAGAACTGGAAGCTGGCGGAGAGGTGAGTATTGATCAAAAGAATTTTGATTGATTAAAAAAAATTTGATCAATCAAAAAAATTAACGATTAATTGAGGAATTAATCTTTAATTTGCACAGCTCTAATATATATATGTATATATATATATATATATATATATATATATATATATATATATAATATATACAGTGCCTTGCGAAAGTATTCGGCCCCCTTGAACTTTTCAACCTTTTGCCACATTTCAGGCTTCAAACATAAAGATATAAAATTTTAATTTTTTGTGAAGAATCACCAACAAGTGGGACACAATTGTGAAGTGGAACGAAATCCATTGGATATTTTAAACTTTTTTAGCAAATAAAAAACTGAAAAGTGGTGCGTGCAAAATTATTCGGCCCCTTTACTTTCAGTGCAGCAAGCTCACTCCAGAAGTTCAGCGAGGATCTCTAAATGATCCAATGTTGTCCTAAATGACTGATGGTGATAAATAGAATCCACCTGTGTGTAATCAAGTCTCTGTATAAATGCACCTGCTCTGTGATAGTCTCAGGGTTCTGTTGAAAGTGCAGAGAGCATCATGAAGACCAAGGAACACACCAGGCAGGTCCGTAATACTGTTGTGGAGAAGTTTAAAGCCGGATTTGGATACAAAAAGATTTCCCAAGCTTTAAACATCCCAAGGAGCACTGTGCAAGCGATCATTTTGAAATGGAAGAAGTATCAGACCACTGCAAATCTACCAAGACCTGGCTGTCCCTCTAAACTTTCAGCTCAGACAAGGAGAAGACTGATCAGAGATGCAGCCAAGAGTCCCATGATCACTCTGGATGAACTGCAGAGAACTACAGCTGAGGTGGGAGAGTCTGTCCATAGGACAACAATCAGTCGTACACTGCACAAATCTGGCCTTTATGGAAGAGTGGCAAGAAGAAAGACATTTCTCAAAGATATCCATAAAAAGTCTCGTCTAAAGTTTGCCACAAGCCACCTGGGAGACACACCAAACATGTGGAAGAAGGTGCTCTCGTCCGATGAAACCAAAATCGAACTTTTTGGCCACAGTGCAAAACGATATGTTTGGCGTAAAAGCAATACAGCTCATCACCCTCAACACACCATCCCCACTGTCAAACATGGTGGTGGCAGCATCATGGTTTGGGCCTGCTTTTCTTCAGCAGGGACAGGGAAGATGGTTAAAATTGAGGGAAGATGGATGCAGCCAAATACAGGACCATTCTGGATGAAAACCTGTTGAAGTCTGCAAAAGACCTGAGACTGGGACGGAGATTTATCTTCCAACAAGACAATGATCCCAAACATACAGCAAAATCTACAAAGGAATGGTTCACAAATAAACGTATCCAGGTGTTAGAATGGCCAAGTCAAAGTCCAGACCTGAATCCAATCGAGAATCTGTGGAAAGAGCTGAAAACTGCTGTTCACAAACGCTCTCCATCCAACCTCACTGAGCTCGAGCTGTTTTGCAAGGAAGAATGGGCAAGAATTTCAGTCTCTCGATGTGCAAAACTGATAGAGACATACCCCAAAGCGACTTGCAGCTGTAATCGCAGCAAAAGGTGGCTCTACAAAGTATTAATGCAAGGGGGCCGAATAATTTTGCACGCCCCGCTTTTCATTTTTTTTATTAGTTAAAAAAGTTTAAAAAAATCCAATAGATTTCGTTCCACTTCACAATTGTGTCCCACTTGTTGGTGATTCTTCACAAAAAATTAAAAGTTTATATCTTTATGTTTGAAGCCTGAAATGTGGCAAAAGGTTGAAAAGTTCAAGGGGGCCGAATACTTTCGCAAGGCACTGTATATATATATTTTACGCAAGGCAAAGCAGTAGGTTATTGCTGGCAGAGCAGCTGCTTATACTTACCTTCCTTATGCTATCCCACCACTCCACTTATATGTGAGAGGAAGGCGATGCCCTGTGTTACACCCAAAGTCCCTCTAATTAAAGCCAAACAGAGGGCTGAATATTCTTTCTTTGCGTATATGTAACAACACAGGGTGCCTGAGCAGCCAATTGGCAACGCCACTTTTGCATAAGATGAAGTAGACAGAGTCGCATGTTCTTCCTTACCTAGAAATACTGGTAATGTTATTTCATTACCAAAACCAGAGTAGAAGGGGACTATAGGGGAGATGATATGTGTAGTTATGAGAGGCCAGCATTATTGTGAACATGCTACTTTGCTCTGCACATACACAGTACAAGTTCATTTCAAAGTACCCATTAGACATGTGCACAACAAAAAAAATTGTTTATTTTTGTTTTTTTTGTTTCCGTTGATTCGTAATGATTCGTAAATTCGTAAGTCGTCGGTGTTCGTATTCGTAACGATTCGTAAATTCGTAAGTCGTCGGTGTTCGTATTCGTAACGATTCGTATTTTCGTAAGAGTTATTTTTTCGTTGATTCGTCTTTCCGTTTAATTTTTGTTTATTTGTTCATTCGAAATTCGGACGCATTTGTATTTATTCGTACTTTCGTAATATTCGTAACATTTGTAGATTTGTAATCGGAGCATAATTCATAATTTTATGTAATGTGTATGCTATTATTACATTTTAAGAGACACGGAAAATTACGAATCGAAAAAAAAAAAAGTTACGAATGTACGAATTTTTTCGTTCAATCCATTTGAAGCACGTTAAGCAGCGCCATTGTAAGAGACACGGAAAATTACGATTCGCAAAAAAAAAAGAAAAAAAAAAAAAATACGAATGTACGAATTTTTTCGTTCAATCCATTCGAAGCACGTTAAGCAGCGCCATTGTAAGGGACACGGAAAATTACCAATTCAACAAAAAAAAAAAAAAAGTTACGAATGTACGAATGTTCGTTGTTCTGTTTTCGTTTTTCGGATTTTCTTCTTTCGTAGATTCGTTGTTTCTAATTTGTTTTTTTCGGATTTTCGTTGTTTTCGGATTCGTTCGATTCGAACGATTCGTTATTCGTTAAAATTTTTAGCGAATCGTTCGTTCATTCGTACGATAACGAATGAACGAAAATAACGAAAAAAAAAACTAAAAACTAAAAAAAAACAAAACGAATTGCACATGTCTAGTACCCATAGCGTTCAGCCAGATCTAATGATAATCTTATGTTTACTAGAACTGGCAGACACCTACTTTCGTCCTGAGAAATAACACTCAGAAAGTTTAGAAAACCTTCAGCCTTTTATAACCTAAACACAAACACTCGATCATATCAAATGTTCGCTTTTATACAGCAAACATGTCTGAACATTGTCTAAATGATGGTCAGATCATACCTGCATGTCCTATCATCCTCTGATGTTTATGGCCAGCTGAGATTATGTTTTGTTATGCACAAGAAGTAGCCTTGAAAATCCTTTTGCATACAGCCTGCCCATTCTTCGTTTTAGTAATATAATGGAATTGGCTGTCTCTCTAAATTCCAGCTGAACCTAGTTTCTCATATTCCTTAGCTGGCAGTTCTACCATAATGCCACTAGCATAATGAAGTTCACAGTTACATAAGTTAGGTCCTTGTCCTATTTAACATTAAATATTGCCAGCATTAAAAAAATGTCTTCCAGCAAAAGTAAGGACGTTGCTGAATAATAAATAATCAAGAATTAAAACTGCACTGACAAATGAATAACATGATATGTAAAGAAAATTCTTCATTATGCTTTATATTTACTACTTTATTGTTTATGCATTCATTAGACTGTAATTAAATTGTGGTTGTCTCGGTTTCCAAAACAATTATCCAATTAGACAACACTAAATCATTTTAGATAAAACATCTAGGTGGTTGAAATGGATGTTAGTTAAGTAGTGATATTTGATTTAATGCCAATAGATAATCATGGAAGCTGAATTAAAACCTGTAAAGACTTGATAATGGTCTAATATAAGACTTAAAACATCTCTTTTAACCCTATCTTTTATAATTCCTGTCCTACAGTCATTTGACCACAACTGAAAAAAGAAGACCCTGCACTACTCTGTTTTATCTCCATTTAAATCTAGTGTGTTGGCTGCTAGGCTGGGGCCAGACTGAGTATCTCATTACCTTTTCCTAGGCCTTGCAGGTCTTCTCTAAGCTCAGCGGGTTTATTGCCTCTACCTGTAATGCCCCGTACACACAGTCCGATGGAAAAAGTCAGATCGGATTATGTTGTCGGAAAATACGATCGTGTGTGGGCTCTAGCTGGCTTTTTCCGTCGGAATTTCCGCCAGAAAAAATTTGAGAGCAGGATCTCAAATTTTCCGACAACAAAATCCAATCTGACTTTTTCCGATCGTGTGTAGGGAATTCCGACGGACAAAGTGGCAAGCATGCTCAGATGAAATTAGGAGACCAAATCTATTGGCTACTAGCCTCTACGTAGTTCCGTCGCACAGAACGAACGTCACCACGTTCGTAATGATCGGATTTTCCGACAACTTTGTCCGACCGTGTGTATGCAACACCAGTTTTCGGACAAAATCCATCGGAAAAAATCCTATGGATTTTGTGGTCGGAATTTCCGACCGTGTGTACGGGGGCTTACTGTGAAGGAGGTTCCAGTGATTACCTGCCACCCGCCCACAGTAGTTTTACTGCAGGCGAGCAGCACAACCAGGCCGAACAATATACTGGTACGTTTCCAACTGTTTTCTGGGTTTGTGGGCGCACGCCCCCTCCTAACCTGTACTGTCATTGACTAGAACATACGTTTTCCAGCAAGGCCCCACCAATGATTTATAGCTAGAACCTGCTGATCGGCTGTAGCCAATCACAAAATGATCCTGTGTCTTGTTTATAAACATAGACACAGGGAGGTCAATTTACTAAGAGTTAAATAACAGCTAATAAAATGTGTTAAAATACCGCACACAGTAACAATTTAACATTTATAAGATATTTCTAACGCATAGCATGTACATAGCAGAAGTTACACCCCAAAACACATTCTGATACTCCTAAGTGTAGCGATACCACATGTGTGCAACGTTTACACAGCCTGGTCACATACAGAGGCTCAACATGCAGGCAGCACCGTCAGGTGTTCTAGGAGCATAAATTACACATCTAATTTGAATACCTAGTATACTTTTGTGAGACACTGATGGTCACTGTAGTGGCATGGATGTGGCACAGATGAGAACTGATGTGGCATGGATGTGGCACAGATGAGTACTGATGTGGCTGCTTGAATGTGGCACAGATGAGTACTGATGAGCCATGGGTGGGCACAGATGAGCATGGATGGGAATGGATGAGCATGGATGGGCATTGCTAGGTATGGATGAGCATCACTGGGCATGGATGAGCCATTGATGGGTAGGAATGGGCAGAGATCAGCACTGTGGGCACTTCAGTTCCAGCCCACAGCGCTGCTGCACTGTCTCTTTGCTCTCCTCGCATGCTGTACCAATCGTTGCAAGGAGAAGGGAGGAGCTGAACCAGACATGCTGCGATCTATTGACAACTGATCGCTCTGTCATTGGACGTGTGGCACAGATGAGAACTGATGTGGCAGGGATGTGGCATGTATGAGGCATGGATGAGTACTGATGTGGCATGAATGTGGCACAGATGAGTACTAATGTGGCACAAGAAATGATAATAATTAGAGCACGCTAAATATAGTTGGTAACGAATACACAGTGACAATCAGTTATGCCAATGACGGCTTAAAGTGCACATGAGTATAAAAAATAATAATAATCTATACAGACTAGACATGTGCACAACAAAAAAATTAGTTAATTTTCGTTTCGTTTTTTTCGTTTCCGAAAAAAATTTGTTTATTTTCGTTTCGTTTTTTTAGTTTCCGTCGATTCGTAACGATTCGTAAATTTGTAAGTCGTCGGTGTTCGTATTCGTAGCGATTCGTACATTCGTAAGTCGTCGGTGTTCATATTCGTAACGATTCGTACATTCGTAAGAGTTATTTTTTCGTTGATTCGTTTTTTCGTTAGTTTAATTTAATTTTCGTTTATTTGTTTATTCGAAATTCGGACGCATTCGTATTTATTCGTACATTCGTAACATTCGTAGATTCGTAATCAGAGCATAATTCATCATTTTATGTAATGTGTATGCTATTATTACATTTTAAGAGACACGGAAAAATTACGAATCGAAAAAAAAAGTTACGAATGTACGAATTTTTTCGTTCAATCCATTCGAAGCACGTTAAGCAACGCCAATGTAAGAGACACGTAAAATTACGATTCGAATAAAAAAAAAAGGTACGAATGTACGAATTTTTTCATTCAATCCATTTGAAGCACGTTAAGCAGCGCCATTGTAAGAGACACGGAAAATTACGAATCGAAAAAAAAAAAAAAAAAAAAAAGTTACGAATGTACGAATTTTTTCGTTCAATCTATTCGAAGCACGTTAAGCAGCACCATTGTAAGGGACATGGAAAATTACCAATTCAACAAAAAAAAAAGTTACGAATGTACAAATTTTTTTCGTTCATTTTCATTTTCGTTGGTCCTGTTTTTGTTTTTCAGATTTTCTTCATTCGTACATTCGTTGTTTCTAGTTTGTTTTTTTCGGATTTTCGTTGTTTTTCCGATTCGTTCGATTCGAACAATTCGTTAATCGGATTTGTTCGATTCGAACGATTCGTTAATCGGATTCGTTCGATTCGAACGATTTGTTATTCGTTAAAATTTTTAGCGAATCATTCGTTCATTCGTACGAAAACAAACGAACGAAAATAACGAAAAAAACGAAAAACAAAAAAAAATAAACGATTGGACATGTCTAATACAGACATATAAATACATAAACACAAAGTAAGTGCTTAATTTAACCCACTCCAGTCCTCTAATTATTATCATTTCTTGTTGTTCACATTGTGCAATCAAGGGAGCAGCTTTTACATTTATATTAACTTTTTTTGTGCCACTTTATTGTCACATTATATATTTTTATATTTTGTCGCGGAGTTCACTTATACACTTACTGATGTGGCATGGATGAGCTCTGACGTGGCTTGGATGAGCACTGATGTGGCATGGATGAGCATAAATGAGCCATGGATGAGCATGGATGAGCCATGGATGCTCACAGATGAGCCCTGGATGGGCACGGATGAGCCATGGATGAGCATGGATGGGCACGGATGAGCCATGGATGGGCACAGATGGGTTTGGCTGGGCATGGATGAGCCATGGATGTGCATGAATGGGCATGGATGAGCATGGCTGGGCATGGATAAGCATGGCTGGGCATGGATAAGCATGGCTGGAGCATGGATAGGCAGGAATGGGCAGAGATCAGCGCTGTGGGCAATTCAGATCCAGCCCACAGCGCTGCTGCACAGGCTCTTTCCTCTCCTTGTGCGCTCTACAGATCGGTGTGAGGAGAGGGAAGAAGCTAACATGGACTTGATCCGGTCTGTTGACAAGTGATCGCTCCGTCATTGGACGGGGTGATCACGTAGTAAAGGGCCACTGTCATGGGCCATTTACCTCGTTCCGACAGTGACAGTGATGGACATTCCCAGGTGCGTTCCCTCACTATCCAACCTTGCTGTCACCCTTATTCGGCTATGGCCCGGTCGGCAACTGGTTAATTTACAGCATTTTTTCACACCTACCTAAAACCAGCAACATTGTATCTACTCTAATTTGTTACACCAGATGATTAAATACACTGAAATGTGAGCACACAAATCTCCATAAATTTCCGGCTTGGTTCACATCTATGCAGGTTGCAGTTGATGCATTTTCCCTGTGCGCTTTGCCTTTTTTTCACACATGTTTTAGACACGCTTTTTAATGTGTTTTTGATGCATTTTGTGTTTTTGTGAGGATGTCTTACAGGAGAAACCAGCAAAAAAACTTCAGAAATGCATCAAAACCACAAGCGCTGTGTTTTTTTTTATGCATTTCCGCTGCATTTTCATAGAACCAAAAATGCACCCCGCTGAAAAAAGTCCCTGACCCATTCCAAAAAACGTGCCAATGGAAAATGCTCAGATGTGAATGTGACCCATTAGAAACCATGTTAAATGGACTGTAGTGCGTTTCTGCAAAACTGAAAGGGGGCTGGAAAATGCATAGGTGTGAACCAGGCCTACCTGTTTACAGATTTAGGATTTAGGTAACATGTATGGCTTGTTTGTTGTTTCTATATTTGTGCAGGTGAAGCAATAAATGATGTATTGTAATATTAGGTGTACCACTGTTACTGGTTGTTATTAGTTACTGTATACAGTGGTAGAAAACCTACGTTTAATTTGATTTTGCTGTAATTGTAAGAATAGCTGTCAAAGCACAGCTGAATGTGTGTGGTGACAGATTTTCATTGTAACTACCAATAATTGTAACCTTTACATTTTCATGTGAAATTTCACATGTGAGATGGTGATAACTGTTTATTGAATTTCCCCCATTCCTATCCATTTTCACCGTGGGATAACCAGTTCTTGGAGATTATTGTATTTTTTTTGGCCTATGGGGACAAGCCTTTTCTGAAAACAGGGGAGAAGGAAACCTTTTAGCATTATGTCCTATACACACGGTCAGACAATCCGTCAGAAAAAGTCTGGTCGGATTATGTTGTCTTAAAATCCGATCGTGTGTGGGCTCTA